>JAKCPI010013740.1:0-25345 GCA_023213315.1 Euborellia annulipes
TGCTCTATTTAATCAGTCAAATAGAGCGAGATCTCTCTAGAGACAAAGTCTCGGTGTGTCCACTGATACTCTAGCTAGATGATGTCAATCTCGCTAGACCTTTGACTTAATCTAGCTAGAGTGCTCTCAATGGTGTGTCCATTAGTAGAGAGAGTCTCATATAGCTCTAGCTAGAGTAAATCTAGCAAAAAAATCTCTAGTGTACACGTACCTTAAGGAAAAAAACTTGTTTGATTATCAGATATGAATAGGATGGCAGTCAGGAAAGAAATCAGACAAAAATGTAATCTAATTTTATTATGATTGACGACGTTTCGGACGCAAATCGCGCCCTTCCTCAGGACAATCGATATCTGATTTCTTTCCTGGCTGCCATTCTACTCATATCTGCTAATAGTTCAGCCATCATCTCAATATTGTTTGATTATTATTATCATTTGAAATTCCTATCGAGATCCCCGTTTATTTACCCAGCATCCATATGCTGTTCGGATCACGACTAACAGAACTAGTCAATTCCAGTCTTCTTTTGTCCTGTGATTGGAACAAGCTCTCTGCGTCTATCTTCTCCAAAACTTCTGACTTTCAAGTCTAATCTCAACAGGCATCTTCTCAGTTCCCGCAGTTGAGACCCTTTTATGATCTTCTTTATTTATTTATTATTATTATTTTTATTTTTTTTTTACTATATTCCTCTTGGCCGCATGTGACCACTGGTCATTATAGGCTTTCGGGCCTTATGCACCCATTCCACAAAAAAAGTGCACTCAGACACACACCTCAAACCCAACCGGCTTCTGGCCGTAGATATCTACCGGCATTCCATAAAGTTACATCTGACTCCTCTTCCTGCTTACATTTCTAGTTAACGAGCTAATCCTTATTTTTGGTTCCACTCGATTCCTTTTTTTCAACCTCTTCTATGCTATGGAGGATGTCCTAGTTTGAGGCAAGGGCGGATACAAGGGGGGGGGGGGGTAAAGGGGGTAATTACCCCCCCCTCCCGAGATTTGAAAAAAAATTTATTTTTAACGCAAAATTTTAAAAATTAATACTTAAAAATTTGATTTGTATTTATATTCTGTCAAACAGGTACAGAATGCGCCTTTAAATTACCGAAATTAAGAAAAAAAAATAGTGTGCTGTGCGACGAATCACACCAGATTACTCCCCCCGAGAAACACCTCTGGATCCGCCCTTGGTTTGAGGAGTGACTCTCTCAGCACCGACTCCTTTCGAAGATACATCACAGAGAGGGAATCTTCTTTACGTCCCTTCCACAGGACGGGGATGTCACAGCAACTCCCTTTCCTCGTAGAGTTGCCTGGGTGCTATTGTAAGATCCATTATTCCAATCCAGTGCCTGTTTGAGGATTTGTTTACATTAATTTCTTTTTATTTATTGAGAGAATCCAGCATGCCCAGGATTTGAACACGGTCTTCTTTGTAGAAGCCCACTACACCAGTGAATCCCCTTAAAAGAATCTTGTTTGTAGAAATTCTTTAATTTTTTTTTTTTTTTTTATAAAAAAAAAATACTCACACTTTTTTTCTCATTCACACTCACACTCACACAGACATTCACACAGTCTTTTCGGCAACTCAGGCCATATAAGACTTTTTACGATATCCGTTATTGATAAATATACATATATGGGGTCCAGGCATTCTTATTTAAGCCATTTGATATCCAATTGGCTTAAATAAAATCATCGGACTGCCTGGGGTCCGTACCCGCGACGTTTGGTATACGAGGTTAGCACGCTAGCCTCTACACCAAGCCCCGAGGGCAATCCTTTAATTAATAGTGTTTATTTTTTTACTAATAATTATATTCGAGGGATTATTTTTTTTTTTATAATCGACTTAAAATAAAGCCTCTGTCATCATATGAAGCCCTATCCTGGCTGGTAGTCAGGAAGTCCTTTGCTGATTGTAGCTCTTTTTTTTTTTTAATTTTGTCTCAAGTCAAATGATGAAAGCCTCTTAAAAGACACAAAAATTACTTTACCTTTTATATTATATTCGTATTTCTCGAAATTTTCTTTAATGATTTTAATTAAAATTTATAAATCAATTATTTTTTAAGAACTCTTTAAAATGTATTTTCTCCCAAGCACATTTTACTTTATAGGAACAAATCTGATGTGACTGATCACAGAGCACACAACTTTCTCTTACTTTCGGGTGTGTTGTCACACCAGATTTTTGTGTCAACATTGAATTTAATTTCCCACAATACAGTACATTTGAATTCGAGATGTAAAATTTATAACGGACAAATATTTATATTTTGTTACCATGGCAACCTCCTATCTTTCCTTTTGAAGTACAAGAGTAAAGTGGTCTTTATAAGATTTCAAGGGCGAAATGAGAATATACATTTTAAAGAGCATCTAAAAAATAATTGATTTTTGAATTTTAATCAAAATCGCTGGAGCGAATTTAAAGAAAATCAAAAAAAAAACATAAAAAGTACATTACAGGAGTGTTACTTTCTCTTACCTATGTATATATGTAATATATATATAGAGAGAAAGTATTGGATTCATGTCAAAAATTCGATGTCGAGATTTTGATGGATCTTCACGTTTTGAGGTCCCCTGAATCCAAAAAAGTGGTTTTCGCGACATGGTCTGTCTGTGTGTGTGTGTGTCTGTGTGTGTTCAATTTTAAGCATGAAGGAATTGAGCTACGAGGTTGAAATTTTATATTTAAGTTAAACACCCCCCGGGACCGGAAAAAAAGCTTTTAATCAAAATCGGCCAAAGAGTACTAGTACTTTACTGATGTATTTTTTCCGTTTTTTTCGATTTTCTCAAAATTCGCTCTAACGATTTTGATTAAAATTCAAAAATCAATTATTTTTTAGATGCTCTTTCAAATGTATATTCTCGTTTTGCTCTCAAAATTGTTTGAAGCAAACTTTACTCTTGTGCTTCACAGAAAAGATAGGAGAAATGGTTGCCATGGTAACAAAATATAAATATTTTCCCATGTTTATAAATTTGACATCTTTAATTCTAATATATTGGCGGAAACTAAATATATGTCGACACAAAAAATCTGGTGTGACAAGCACAGAACACAACTTTCGATTACCGAAGGTAAGAGAAAGTTGTGTGCTGAGCGACAGTCACACCAGATTTTGTTCACTTCAAACGGATTCTTTCCACAACAATATCTAACTGCAAGAATCAATTTCAAAATAACTAAAACTATTGCCCAGATTAGGGTTGCCAATAAATATCTTTTGGTCCTATCTGCCGGTAACAGCCTGGTAAGAATTGACCAGCGAGTCAATTGCTCATTCTGCAATCTCCAGAGGCCGGAGACTCTGCTGCACATAATTAGTGAATGTCAGGTCTATGTCTCTGTGAGGAACTGCCATATAGGATGGGCTAACGATATAGGTTCCAACGAAGAGCTTGGGAAAAGAATTAATTAATGGGGCACAAATCCAGGAGTTAAAAAAAATTTATTACTACATTGAAGCCGCGCTAAGGTTACGGTCCTTTATTATGAATGAATGAGTGAATTTATGTATTAATATTAATTTTGCATTTGGTAAATTATTAAAATGTTGAACAATTATGTATAAAATGCTGCTGCTTGTATGCTTTTTTTTCACCCTTTGTTGCTTGTATCACTATTTCGCATACACATATGGTTAATTGTAAATCTCCTTCGTATATACTCACTGTATTTAAAACGATGAATAAAAATAATAATAATAACATAAAAAGTACATCAGTAAAGTACTAGTACTCTTTGGCCTATTTTGTTCAAAAGTTTCTTGTCACCTCCCAGGGGGGTGCCTAACCAGTGGCGGATTAATGCAATTTTGTCGGGGGGGGCGGTTATTTTTTTTTTTTTATTTTTTTTATTTAAGGACTTTGTGGGTATCTATGGCCATTTAGACCCCTTTCCTATTTATTTAAATTGATTGGTAACAAATTCAATTGAAATTAAAGCCCGGAAATCATAATTTCTTTAGATTACTAGTTTTTATAACATTGTGAATTTCTTCTCGGGGGGGGCGATCGCCCCCTCGCCCCCCCCCTTTAATCCGCCCCTGTGCCTAACTTAAATATAAAATTTCAAAGTCATAGCTCTTTTCATTCTTGAGATATTTTGTTCACAGACAGACAGACCATGTTTCTTGACCCACTTTTTTGGACTCAGGGGATCTCAAAACGTGTATATCCATCAAAATCTCGACATCAAATTTTTGACATGAACCCAATACTTTCTCTCTATGTGACAACTTTCGATGATTGAAGGTCAGAGAAAGTTGGGTACTATGCGACTACTCAATTTGATTCTTGAACTCAGGGCTTTATTTTTTTTATAATACAAATTTCCTAAAGGAACCAGGCACGGATGGGATGGGGTGCTCTATTGTATTACAATAAACCGACAAATCACAAAAACTTGATTGCATCGATCTCCTGGTAATTATATAAAGATTAGACGGAGAATTTTGAATGGAAAATATCTTAAATAGAATTCTAAATATCCTTTAAGATCAAGCGGAAACTAAAATCTGGCGGGACAAGGACAGAACACAACTTTCATTTACCGAAGTTGTGAGCTGCTCGACCAGTCACACCAGATTTTTTTTGCCACTATTTTTTTCGACCAGTGAGTGTACTTGTGTTTTTTCTTTGCTGACGTTTTTGTTCATAATTTCGTTAATAATTAACAGATTTTTACGAATAAATGATTTTTAGAAAGCCAAAGAACTATAGAATATCGTACATATATGTTTTTTGCATTCAGGGATATCTAAAATTGTATTAGGGGTGACCAAAGCAAAAAAAATCTTGAAAATTTCGATTTTTCTAAAACTTTAAGCCGTTTGCGGCACGTCTAAATGACCTCCGATTGGGATGAAACTTAAAATTTATATGTATTCTAAATATCTGTATATTTTTACGGGGTGTGGCGTTAAAAATAATTTGAATATTCTAAATAAAAGCCGTTTTAGAGCACATTTTCTACTAAAATCTATTTTGCTCTATATCTCTAAAACTGTGCCTGATAGAAAAATTCTAACTACATATCTGAATTCAGAATGAAAAAATGAACTAGGTTCACTAATCAGATATCTTGTGGAAAAAACCTTGTCGACTAGTGTAATTTTACATTCAATATAGAGTATTTTTAATGGTTGGTTAATTTCCGTTTTACTAAATCGAAATTCTTATCAAGGGATATCTCTGGTGATCTCTTAGGTCTCTTATTGATTAAATGGCAGGCATCTCAGGTGATATTTTTGTCAATATCTATTAGCCTTTGAATAATATCCATTTGGAATAAACATCAAGATAGGGATCATGTCGTTTTAAAGCACGAATCAACCAACATTCTGTGATTTACGTTCACTTTAAATCAATCAACTAAAAATAGTCAAAATGTATATGGGTGATGATTCTACGCTATTTGGACTTTTTGTGCCCAGAAACAAAAAAAAATCTGGTGTGACTGGCGCACAGCACACAACTTTCTCTTACCCTTCGGTAAGAGAAAGTTGTGCACCGTGCTGGTCACACCAGATTTTTTGTGTCGAGATATATTTAGTTTCCGATAGCACCTTAGTTTCAAACTTGCATTTTAAATGTTGACTGCTTCAAATAAACTATGGTTATTTTTCAAAATTTTAATCTCATATTTGGACATTTTATACACAATATAGAATCGTAAATAAATACAAAATTTCATAAGAATTGGAAAAAAAAAATTTTAAATGCGTAAAAATTTCCAAATGGGATCCCCTTTTGAATCGAAATTAACATACAAATCCCTATAGGAAATTAACATTGTTCCTATGCGAAGATAAGGTGGAAAGGGAATTTAAAAAGAGTAGAGAGAGACGATAATGTTTGCAAGTGAGAGAGATATATATATATGTTTTCTTGGAAACAATTAAAGACACAAATAAATTTAAAAAAAATGGGAATCTATATATAATAATTGATTTTTAATCTAATAAAAAGAAAAAGATTTAAATTCCGTTACCATGGCAACCATTTCTATCTTTCCTATGAAGAACAAGAGTAAAGTGGTCTTCAGAAGATTTCAACGGCAAAATGAGAATATACATTTTAAAGAGCATCTAAAAAATAATTGATTTACGAATTTTAAAAAAAATCCTTGGAGGGAATTTTGAGAAAATAGAAAAAAACTGAAAAAGTACATCAGTAAAGTACTAGTACTTTTTGGCCGATTTTGTTCAAAAGCTTATTTTGAGATTCTTCAAAGGTACCTAAGTTATATATAAAATTTCAATCCGGTAGCTCAATTCCTTCATGCTAAAAATCGTTACACACATACAGACACACAGAAACACACACACAGAGAGAGACCAATTTGCGGGACCCACTTTTTTGGACTCAGGGGACCTCAAAACATGTATATCCATCAAAATCTCCACATCGAATTTTTGACATGATCGCAATACTTTCTCTCTATATATATTTCATATATAGGCTAAAAGAAAGTAAAATATAATGCTAAAGGAGAATAAATGATACTTTATTTTGGCACTATGTACTTTTTTTTTTCTTACCATTAATCACCAATGTACTTTAATTGCAAAAACAAGTTGCCAACCCGAAGGTGTGACTGGTCACACCAGTTGTTTATTTTATTTGTCAATTGAGTATTAATATCAAGAGCGAACGGTGTTATTAATGAGCTGGCAAAAAAAAAAAAATAAAATAAAATAAAATAAGAGCAAGGAGTCTTTGGCAATTCAATTGCTCGCTCCCTTTATGTTTACAACGATGGAATTTTAATCAAAGAGTATAGAGTATAGAATCAAAGAGAATGAAAAATTAAAAAAAAAAAAAACTTGAGTTGAGAGAAGTTTCTTTATTAGATGGATCGTTAATAATATTAAAATGGTTGATCTTGTTGAATAATTAATTTTTTTTTTTTTTAATTTTCATATTAAAATTTGAAATAAAAGTCAAAAGGAAATTTTTTTTACTTTCTCTTACCTTTATATATATATAGAGAGAAAGTATTGCGATCATGTCAAAAATTAGATGATAAGAGAAATGACTGCCATGTTAAGGTTGTTCGGATAGTACCCCGTAAGTCATAATAGAATCTAAATTCTTTTTTTTTATAAAATTAAAAATTTGAATGCCAAAATTTCTTATTATAATTTAGTCGTGATCTATCAGAGTTTATAATTGTATTAAGTTAATAATTTATTTACCAAAAATAATAAATGAATGACTTTTGACTTGAGCAGTATTTCACGTCATATAGATCTGGCAACATTGCATTCATCAGCTATCTATTTTATATCTTAAAAGCCTTCAATTTTATTTTATTTAATATATTACAATGTTTAATGCAAATCAGTTTAAACACAATGGACGATTTGCGAGAAAAAATATCGTAAAATGGAAAAAAAATGTAACTGACAGCGAGAAAAGAGTATTATTTTATGCGACGTTGCCAGAGTCTCATTTTTAAATATTGGCGACTGTCATTTTGGAGAATTTTTTGACTATATTGTTAAAATATCTTTAAAAGCCTTCGGCAGAAACTCTTGATTATATGTTTAACTTATTCCTCGGAAGTAATGTAAGTTTTTTGTTTTTTTTACCTATTGCAGAGGTGGCTATATAATTCGATATGTGTGCGTTTCGTCGTTATTCCCCATAGACTACATGTTAAATTTCAATTTTTTAAAAATTAATTACACGATAACCCTGCGTCAGATCAGCTTCAAAATTTTATTTTATACGTATGTGATAGTGATTAATAACATATTAAAAAAATTAGCTTTTAATCTAACAAAGTGCTTTAATGTCCGAACAACCTTAACTTTTCTTTGGATGTTATTATTATTAGGCTGGGGATCAAAAAAATACAAAAGCCGAAGGTAGCTACTAATAAATAAATATATGCAAATTAATGGGTATTTTTTTTTTTTTAACACACCTATATATCCATCGGAGAGTGAAATTAAGATTTATGATTCAAAGTTTACCTTGATGATTAATAATACAAAACGGTTTTGTTATATATATAATATATTGTAAAATGCTTGACTTTAATTGATTATCCTCGTTAATATTTCCTCTGATACACATGACAGGACTTGAAATTTTAATAAACAATTAATAATCAAAGTATTAAAGTAGAATACGAAAAAAAGAAAAAGTCTTTCACATTCTAATACCGGATAATATGATAATTCAGCACTCACCTTTGACGAGGTAACAATGACGTGTCCCACGCACAGTGATGACGTCAACAGCAGCATCACAAAGCCTTTCAACTGCATTTTATTTATTTAAAATGGAAATCTAATTTTTTGGGGGGGGTCGGGGGGGGGAGCTTTAAGATATTTTTGTTCAATGTGAATTAAATCCAGATCTGAGACTGAAACGTTAGTTGTATTAAATTTCGCTGGCATATCTCTACGCTCTCCAGTCATACCTGCCCTTGATTTATGATTCCCGGATTGTTTTAATACCCTCCTGGATTCTAATTGATAAATGAAATAAACTTAATTATCTGGAGTCAAAAAAAAAATCCAAGACATAGGCAACCAAAATTATTTCTTTTATTATTGCCGTTCCAGGCTGACGTTTCGGCCACTGGTCTAGGCCATCTTCAGAGCTAAAAAATATTTTCGTACATTTTATTACAATGTTAATGTGGCACTTTCTATAAAATACAAAAATCTAATCTATAATAATATACAATATTGATTAATAGAGTACATACCCGGAGGCGAGAATAAATGAAAATTACAATTTCAGCGACACACATTCGCATGAATTCGTTGTCCTATGAGCGCTCCGTTCATGCGAATGTGTGTCGCTGAAATTGTAATTTTCATTTATTCTCGCCTCCGGGTATGTACTCTGTTAATTCAATACTGTATATTATTATAGATTATATTTTTGTATTTTATAGAAAGTGCCACAATAACATGTTATAATAAAATGTACGAAAATATTTTAGCTCTGAAGATGGCCTAGACCAGTGGCCGAAACGTCAGCCTGGAACGGCAATAATAAAAGAAATAATTTTGGCAGCCTATGTCTTGGATTTTTTTGACTCCTTAATAATACTTCCAGCCACAAAGACATACCTCATAATTAATTATCTGGTATAATTTCTTGAAATGGATAGCTGATGATATTAAAGTAGAAGCTTGGACTGGAACAGCAATTGGGTATAATAAAAAAAAAACTCTATTTAGTAGCCGACGTTTCGAGAGCTAGTCGCACTCATTCTCAGGGCATATGGTAACAAATTTTATTTCATTATTTTATAAAATACGTTAATACAAAACAAAAAATTTCTTTATGCCTGTTTACAAGCAAAATTGTCAAAAATAAGTACAGGGGCGTAACTAGGGGGATCTCGGGGGAGGGGGTCGGCCCTCCCCCTCCGGAAGGCTCCCAGCGGCCCACTTTTTCCGTAAAAAAAACCGCTGAGTGTATATGTAAACCTATATATTTGCTTATATAATTTTTATTTTTCCTTAGACGCCCACGGGTTGGGGACCGCCGCCCTAGACAATTCCAAGCCCCCTGGAGGATGGCTGGTCCCATAGCCCCCCAGCCAAATTCCCTAGTTACACCCATGAGTACAAGTGGTGTGGTGTTATTATCATGTTTACACATGGGGTTTGTAACAACAAACTATGCGACCGTTAAATAGTTTTTGTATATTTCCACGAGGGATGAAACGATACCACTGAGGTATCGATACTTTTACTCGATACTGGTATCGGTGGCAAAGAATCGGTCAATTTTTTCTCGCACAATTAAAAAAAAAAATCAAGATTCGCAGGGACTTTGCAGGAGATTAAATAAAAAAAAAATCTTTTATTTAATTTCTATTTGCTGACGTTTCGTTCGCCAATCACGACTTTCATCATCGGAGACCTCCGAGTAGCAAGTATATGATAATATTTTTGTACATATCAAAGTAAAAAGTAATTAAATTGTATATTTAATTGCAATGAATATTAAAATACCGAAGATCGTGTATTATTGACAATATTTGCCCTGATGAAGCTCGTGATTGGAGACCGAAACGACGGCAAATAGAAATTAAATATAAGATTTTTTATTTAATCTCCTGATTCCACTTTATTTCTATTATAAATAAGAACAAATGTACTTAAATGTTCTTCCGACCTAACTAATCATCGGGTACGTTGACCGAGTATCGATACGAGTATTTTTGACCGATACCTACTTGGTACATTCGATTACAAAAGTACTTGGTATCGAAAGAAAAGTATCGAGTAAATACTTGTATTTACTCGTATCGTTTCATCCCTAATTTCCACACATTTATGACTTAACAAATTAATACAAACATGTTTAAACATGATAATAACACCACCTGTACTTATTTTTGACAATTTTGCGGATAAGTAAGCAATAAGAAATTTTTTTGTTTTGTAATAACGTATATTGTAAAATAATGGAATAAAATTTGTTACCATAGGCCCTGAGGATGAGTGCGATTAGCTCTCGAAACGTCGGCGACAAAAAATAAAGTTTTTTTTACTATACCTAGCAGCTGTTCCTCAGTGGCGTATTCAGGGAGGGGGGCCCAGGGGGGCCAGGCCCCCCCCCCCAAAGCCTTCTCCAAAACAAAAAAATACCTATTGTTTTCACTAATGATTTTTTTTTTTAAATAATTATTTTACTAACTCTCCTAAATTCTAAAATCTAAAAAAAAACTTATAAATAATTGAAAAAATCTCTAATATTTACGAATTTTGTGTTAAAATTTTTTTTTATTTCAAGAAAAAAAAATTTTTTTTTTTTGTTTTTTATTTATAATTATTATATTATCTAAAAAAAATTTCTCCACTTTAAGTTTCTTGGAGGAAGAGGGGGGGGGGGGGGGTTCATAAAACTTTTGGGCCCCCCCCCAAGCAGAAATCCTGGCTACGCTACTGCTGTTCCTAGAGAGGATCTCGTCCAAATAATAATTATCTTTCATTAGAGATCGAGAAATTCATCTACTCGACACCAGAGGCGACACTAATCAAGCGCGCCTGTTAGTTATGCAAAATCTTTCCATAAAAGATAATTAATTTGTATATTTAATAGGGGATGCACGAGGCTCCGATAATGAAAGAAGGCTTTAAAATCATTGATGTTAAATCCACTAAATAAAAATAATTTAGTCCTAAACTTGCATTTAAATAAATTACAGCTCAACTTTTAGTGACTTTTGTTTTTTTATTTTCAATAGCCTACATTTGGAAATTCTGCGAATCTCAGATGCATTGCCTTTTCCTTATAAAATATGATCGATACAATATTCTAAAAGACTTTTTGTCGATACTTTATTCAAATAAGTACTTTATTTCAGACGGGATCGAATGAAAAAAATTGACCTACTTGTTCAAATATACATTTTTTTAAAGAGCCAATGTGCTTGGGCCCCTTTATAAGTATACCGTAATTTAATAATAAGTATCGTTTAAAGTATAAAAGGGCTAAGATGCCGAAAATTAAAAAAACAATTCTCGATACTTAAAGGGGTTCAGGAGCGACGTCTGAACGTACTTTAAAAAAAAACTAGACTATTATAAGGAAATTTTCAATGCGGTTTTTTTTTAAATGAATTAAATTCATAAGAGATTATTGGGACATCGAGCTATAATTTGTTTTAATGACTTATTAAAAAATTATCGTAATTCATTTTTTTGTTATCAAGCAAATACAAAAAAACAATCTGTCCCAATAATCTTTAATTTTTTTTTAAATTTAAAAATGAATTTATTGTTATTATTAATCACATATTAATTAAGAAATTTTTAAAATAAGCTTAGATGATTTATTTAAAAATCAAATGTCAAATTAGTTCAGCATTCTTGCAATAGATGGCAGGCTAGTCTAACAGACGATATAGTATTAGCCTATATTTATATAAGTTGAGATGTAAGTAGTGGCTGTATATGTTGATTACAGGGGATATGGAAGCAGAGGCAGCCAAAAATAAAATACTCTGAATGCTTTACCAATCAGCCGGAGACGTTTCGGTTTATTTACTATAAACCATCTTCACAAAATACATACATATAAATATAAAAAGTTGTTATTTTACTTAAGAAAATTGTATTATAATTATTTACAATTAGTATATTTATGCTCAGAGTTAGTCGGGTGATAATTCATATGCATTGTTTTAAAATAGAATACTATTGTTGACGTATGTATATAATGAAAATTGGACTTTGATGAATTTGATGGTTGTTCGTGTGAGTTTCAAATATATCTAAAATCTGAATTAACATTTGACATCTTAAATAAGATTGACTAGGTCAATGTACAAAAATTTTTATTAATATAATAATTCTCTTTTCATTCCTTGATTTATAAAAATAAATTAATTTCTAATAAATATATAATATTTTGTTATTTTTATCATTGCCCTTATTTCTCAATTTTACATTTCCGTTATTGTTGAAATTTATTTAATTTTCATATTGTTATAAATGATTAACGTGTATAATAGAACAAACATCTATTTGATTTTTGATTTTTAATTACCTTTTATTATCTTAACTCAAACTCGAGAAATTAGGGCGTCAAACGCTCTACTGAGCGTTTCGCTATCTCTATGAAAATAACTATGATATAACTCTATGACTAACTCTGAGCATAAATATACTAATTGTAAATAATTATAATACAATTTTCTTAAGTAAAATAACAACTTTTTATATTTATATGTAGGTATTTTAGAAAGGACTGAAGATGGTTTATAGTAAATAAACCGAAACGTCTCCGGCTGATTGGTAAAGCATTCAGAGTATTTTATTTTTGGCTGCCTCTGCTTCCATATCCCCTATATTTATATATTTTTATTCTTTTATAAAAGATACATAATATATAATAACATTTATAAAGTACCGTCATCCAGGGTGAGAATGGTCTAAGGGGTGAGAATGGTCGTTTTGCAGGAATAATTGAAATTAAGCGGTAGAATGTTCTGAATTTGTATTTTTGCTATTTTTTTTTTTGTGGCAATAATGTATATCATGTTTATTCAAGAGGTAGTTGGTTTTGGTAATTTTTTTTTTTTTTATAAAATATAATAAAAAAAAAAATCGGAAATTAGGGATATTTGTTCATATTTTGTTAAGTCGGTATAACTTTGGTTGTCAAGTCAGCACAGGCTGGAAGATTATCTTAAAACGTCTCGTGGTGCACGACCAACTTGTTGGTCAACTATTGGTAACTTGCTTATTATTAATAGTAATACAGTTTAATTTATAAAAAAAAATTGTAAAATTCAGTGTTTTTTTGGGGTGAGAATGGTCATCGAAAATCATAACCGAGTTGAGGTGGAAAACGATGAAGGTGCACCTTCCTCAGACCAGAAAAGTTTGTATTAGTAATAATGAGGGGGAGGAAGAGTGTGAAACATTTTATCGGTCAAGAGATAGAGAACAGGGAGGCTACCTACAATGACGACGAAGTCCCTATATTATTCCTGAAAAAAAAGGAGAAAAATTTATCTTCCCGGACAAACCTGAGATAGCAGCTGTGGACAGGAAAGATGTCTTAAAAACCCTCTCTACTCCCACCAAAGAGAGAAGAGGATGGATTGTTTTTGATAACAGCCAATTTGGAAATGTCACAATTTTTTAATCATTTTTTTCATAGTTTTAAAAATTAAAAATTATTAATATTATATTTTTGAATTATGAACTTTGTTCTTTCTAACCATACTAACCCCGACCAAATCCTCTTTACTTTGGACTTAAAAATAAGCAAGACCATTCTCACCCCAAATACGGGGCGAGTATGGTCACTCGCATATTTTGTTGTCATGCAGATTCCTTAAGACCTAAAAAATTTATAATTCGCAGGGTAAGTAATCAAGAAACTAAGCAATGATCCCACTTAGTTTCGTTATTTTCTGCTAAACGGTGCAAGAGTTATAAATGAAAATATGAATTTTTGACCATTCTCACCCCGTTTGACGGTATTTATTGTTAAAAGATCAATGAAAATCAACCAAATGCATTAAATATTATTAGCTACCATTCTGACATCTCTTGGCAAATTTTTGAATTACTTGAGATTTTGGGCATACTTTTAATGACACACAACGCCATCTTAGCGGGAGAAACATGCGTAACACCTTCGCTCCCGTAGCCCCTTAATGGTATCAATACTGTCCTTTTGATACGATACCAAGCATAGGTAACTTTTTTCGATATCACCCATAGGCAATTTAAAAAGAAATCAAAGAAGGGAAAAGGGAATACTTTGAGGTCAAACTCTTGCTGTTTACCTGCACGGATATCAAATATTTACAAAAAAAAAATATTAATGGATTGATTGAGTGAAGAAAGGATACAAGAAATAACAAACAACACAGAGACAAGAACATGAAAATTTTATTGAAAGCCAAAAGAAGTAGAAAAAGAAAAAAGGAAAAAGGGGGGGGGGGGGACAAGAGAAGAAGCAATACCGATGAGTGAGTTACAAAGTGATGAGCGTGCCTTACAAATAAATAAATAAGAGTGAGTGAGTGTGATCCATCCATCGAGAGGAGAGAGAGAGAGAGGAAGAATCGATATATATATATAGAGAGAGAGAGAGGCAACTTGTTGCAGGCCGGATGCCGGAAGTCAGTCAGCCGCCAGAGGAGCTTGCACAACACAAACAAACACACACACACACACAAAAACAGGTATCAACAAAATGACATCCTCAATACATCATATCAATCAAAAAAAACAGAGAGGAAGTTATCCACTTAGGGCCGGTTGCTTCATCCTGGGTGAGCTTGTTAGCCCCGAATTTTTTTGTAGTGCAGAAACCCACTTCAGTTTTATTTTTTATAGTAAAATATACGACATTTCATCATTTATTGCTAAAAGAGTATTATTCTAGAAGTACATATATTTGTTATTTTTACCCTTATATTCTACTTATTTTATCAATAAAATGATGAAATGTTGTATATTTTATAAAATATGTTATAGGCTAGGGCCCGCTTGCATCAGATCTCGTCGCCATTTTTTAGCCCCTGAGTTAACCTCACTTTTGAGTAATTTCATCTGGATATAAGGGGAATTGGAGCCAAGGTCGGGCTAAAGTTAGCCCAGGCCCAAAGGTTGGGGCTAAGATTTAGCCCTGGGTTAGGCACGTACGAACAATGTATTTTGAACACAAGCATCCTGTCTCACCAATATAAATCATAGAAAATAATATAAATGTAATCTGGAATCTACTGTTTTTTTTGTTATTATTCATTTTATGTCAATCAGGATTATACTGTAAGAACCAGGATATATTGCAAGTTGTTGAATATTCTCCTAACTTCATCTAAGGCATTGCACATGTCTTGTTAAGAAACTATTTGTCTTTAAATTGGAATGCAAATTATATAATATTGATATTAAATATTTATATGAATATTTTCAGTTGATATTACTTCTTGTTAGGTGAAAATAAAAGGTATATTTCTTTTTTGAAATTATCTTTATTTGAGCCCACACAGCTGGCAATTTGTCAAAATAGTTGTGAAGATTGGAACAATTGACTAATTGTTATGTGAACTCTAATAAATCTTGTTTACTTTTTTGAAAATTTTTCAAATTTTAGCAAAAAAAAATTAAATTCTTATATTTAAATGTATATTAATAATATTTATTTAAATTATGGGTGATAATATCAATTTTTATTTTTAACAATTTTTATAAGATGCCTTAATGGAGTTGCAACCTTCACAAACAGAACATGATTTGTTCCCCCGGAAGAGGGTTTCTGCATTACAAAAAAAAGCCATTTAGCCCGGAGGCTAACAAACTCACCCAGGATGAAGCAACTGGCCATTAATGTTTAATCTTTAAAGCACAGAGAGATTCCTTAATTTTTTTGTTATAAGCATAGGCGCCGGAACTGGGGGGGGGGAGCAAGGGTACATCCCCCTCTGGCATCCTATAGGAGGGGGGCAGAGAGGGGCAATATGTCTTCTTTTATTTCATTTATGATACATTTTTACTTTTGAAAAATAAAATCTTTTAAATTAAAAGAGTAAGAAATTCATTTTTTTCCAAAAATATTTTATATAGACCATTGTATTTCTAATTTCTAAAAACATTTTATTTTGAATTAAAAGAAGAAAATTAAAAATATTTATTTTTTTTTTTTAATTTTTTTCTTCAAATAGTATAAATATAGCCTAAAAAAATTTTGATAAAATCACTAGCAAATTTTTTAAAATTTTAATTTTATTAAAATTGTGATTTTATTTAAAATTTTTAAAACTTTAAAGTAGATTTGTTTTTGTTTTATACTATTTGAACATTTTAAATTATTTTAATTTTATAAAAAATTTTTTGCCCCCCCCTGATTCAAATTCGTTCCGGCGCCCCTGGTTATAAGGACCGGTTTCTTCAAATATAGTCAAGTAGCAGATAGATATAATAAACAAGAACATCCTTATGGTGGGTTGCGAGAAAATCTTCCGTTAAGTTGGACAAAGTTCTTTTTAAGGTTTCGAAAAACCGTTAAACGCTGAATGAGAAGATGGTTACTCTAGGCGGCAAGAGATGGCGTTAGTTGTCCCCATAAGCGTTTTACTCCATTTTATTTGAAAGATTCCAGTTAATTAATTAAAGGGTAAAAATTTTTTTAACACATTGATTATCTATAGAGCGATTTTATTTGGACCCTGGGACGCATTAGTGTGTCAAGCGCCAGCTTACCGAGTTTTGAGAAAATCAACATTAAAGTTTTTTGTTTTCATTGGATTATATATAATTTTTTTGTCAATTGTGCAAGTAACATTAAATATAAATTTTTTTAGGACATATTTCATAAAAAATATTATTAATTATAGCATTTGAAACAATATTCCGTGCTTAACTCAAGTCTTTAGTGCCCAGTTGCACCAACTAGTCTCAGATCTTGACTTGGTCAAGTCCGTTCTGAACTCAAGTCTCAGCTTGAGATTTAAAACGTTGCACCAATGAATCTTACAAATGATCTTACCCAAGCTGCCTTTAAGAAAAAACAACATCTGGCAACCTCGCATTTTTGTTACAAATTAGCCACTAGGGCGGCACTGCAGGACAACAAAAAACATATTTGCTAACCAAAATCTGACCAAAATAAAAAATAAATAAATAAATAATCAGCTTAATCTGTTTTATCAAATTCTGTCAACAAAAAAATATTAACAAATTTTAATAAGTGAAGTATTTCTAGGTCCTCCCTCATTGGGGAATAAAAAAGAGAAAAATTTTCATAATATATTTTTCTAGACAAACCTATTGAATGAAATGGTACAAAAAAACACAAACAAATTGTAAGTTAATCTACAGTATTTTTTTTTTTAATTTTTTTTTACTTACTTTTTGTTTGACGTTTTCCCACACTTCAGTTCCAATCAACTTTTAAATCTATTATTTTTAATATCTATTTAAAATATTTAATATAATATTTTATATTTTTTAATAATGGGTTTATTTAATTAATAAACCAAATTAATAATTTAATTTAGGCTAATATTTTAATTTAATATATTAATAAATTTAACAGTAAAAATATATTTAATATATTTATTTAAAATCATATTGAATCTTGATAGATATATTTTGAAAATACGAGGTTATGTTTCAAAACCCTTCTCTGTCAATTATAACATTATGCAAACATCAAAATCTTCACCTCCGATCAGCTCCATCCACACCAATATTCACGTTTTCTATTAATATCTTAAAGTAAAAACCAATTTATAGCGATTAAAAACAGTTTAAACTTTTACACACCGTCTATGCTTCAACAAATTTTATTTCGAATTTTTTATATATAATATAAATATACCTGGTAAATTTTTTTAAAAATTCTTGACAGGCAGTATGAAAATATAATTTTTTTTTTTTAAATAATAACAATAAGATTGATTAATTTAAAAAAATATATATATTCTAAGGGATTATATAGATAGTTGAATAGATAAAATGTCACAATTCTCCTTTTAGGTTACGAATTCAGGCTGAGAGGGGACTTAAGTCGGCAAATTTGACTACTTGAGATGTAAGCTCAAAATCAGGACTTAAGTTCGTATTAAATGTTGGTGCAACACTCTAAGTTCAAATGTAAGATGTAAGACGATCTTGAGACTTGAGATATGTTGGTGCAACTGGGCATAGATTACTGATCGTTAAGTTAAGCATATAATTTAAAGACCCAGTAAATTTAAAGTTTCGATAACTAAAGAAACTCTAGCTATTTGTAGAACTGTTTTTCCTGCAACCCACCGTTAATTTTTGATTAAATTAAATTAAATTTGTATATAATTTATTCCATCATATTTCTAATAATTATTTATTTATAATGGAAAATTTGATACTTTTTAATAAAAATCATTTAATTTAGAGTACGCGAATATTAAATAGAAAAGCCAAATTATAAAAAAAGGGGAAAAATTACTAAATAATAACACTTGTATACGCCCTCGGGGTTTGGTGTAGAGGTTAGCGTGCTAACCTCGTATACCAAACGTCGCGGGTTCGGACCCCGGGCAGTCCGATGATTTTATTTAAGCCATTTGGATACCAAATGGATACCAAAGTTCGCCCCCTGTGTGACGGGGATGATACAATCTTGCCTTATACAACATTTCGCGCCCTTTCGCGGCGTTGAAAAAACGCCAAGCGACGCGAATTTCGCGTTCTGTCTGTTTGAGCCTTAAAACTGTGCCTGATGGGGGAAAACTGAAATGATATTTGAATTTAGTATGAAGAATACTTCTAGAATCTCATATCTTTATTCTTGTGAAAGAAAAAATGTTCGTTTTTGTCGACCAGTGAAATTGGACAGACTTTTATTTTGGCGAAATCCGTATTTTGGTTGAGAAAGCCTCCGAAAAAAAAAAAAAAAAAAAAAAAAAAGAAATCACGCGCTCACAAGCTCCGAATGACCCCTTCCTCCTGGTGATCATTACTGGTACTGTGAGGAAAATGGCATAAAAGTATACCGCATTGATCTTCTATTGGGCCCTTTGATCTACGCCAGGAGCCTAAGATGCCGAAAAGACTTAAAAAAAATACTCGATACTTTCCTTTCGATACGATACCAAGTACAAGTATCGATACTTTTTTTCGATACCGTATCCCTAGACTAGCCACTCAGCCCGCCTTCGCTGGGCCCCCCTCGAGCTGGCTCGGGCCCGCCATTTTTTAATTAAGTGCCGTAATTTTTCATTCAACTCGTTTCAGGCAATAAAAAATACAAACATCTTATCTTAGAAATTTTATATAAGGTCTAGACATGGGTCGTTACTCGATTTTGCTGTACCAGGTACCAGCTGTTACAGGTACTTGTTCTGACCCGATATTTTTACCTGATACTTTTGTACCCGAAACAAATTTCACCCAGCAACGCCAACTTTACATTAATTCAAGTCAATAACAACGTGTCTAATATTTTTTCAAATGTTTTCTACGCTATTTATTCTTGTGTTGAGAACAAACTCATAATTATTCATTACTAAAGAGTTTTCCAAACTGAGTGAACTGACATGTCTCCAAATTTAAAATGTCAATTTATATACTGTACTAGAAAAATAATTAAGAAATTTCTTTACCAGCGAACGAAATTTAATTTATTGAAGTCCATTATGTATTTCAAACATATATTTTTATTTTTTTAATTAATGTTTTTATAAAAAAAAAATAGTTTCAAAGTAAAAATCAGATAACTTATTTATTAAAAAAAAAAAAAAATTTTTTTCATTTCTGCTCTCTTTTTCAAAGAGAAGAAAAGAGAAATAATGTATTAGTAATAATTAGATTTGTATTTAATTATTATAGGGCCTAGTGAGAAAAGTAGAGTAAAAAATGTAAAAATCATTCGGAATGATGTTCGAAAAGCGCACTAGAGCAATAGCGAAATTGTCCTGTCAAGAGAGAAGGGACGGGGCGGGGCGTCGCAAGTTAGGGTTTCAAGAGAGGAAAGAGAGAGCAGGCCTGGAACAGGCGCAACGAAAACTGTATCGGGCAAGAAAGGCACGACACTCTAAAGTATTTGATCAATGCGCAAGCGCGAGATATCAGGTACGAGTGAGAAACGAATACCGAGCAAATAACAGATATTTGTTGTATCTGTTATTTGAGTATCAACAACTCGGGCATACTCGACTGGCCTTGGACAGGACGCGTATCTGTTTCTCACTCGTACCTGATCTCTCGCGCTTGCGCATTGATCAAATACTTGCTTTTCACTTTAGAGCGTCGATACAGTTTCCGTTTCGCCTTTTCTCTCATTCCTTCTCTCTTGCGACCCTCAACTCGCGACGCCCCGCCCCGCCTCTTCTCTCGTGACAGGGCAATTTCGCTATTACTCTGGCGCGCTTTTCGAACGTCATTCCGAATCATTTTTACATTTTTTACTCTACTTTTCTCACTAGGCTCTATAATAATTAAATACAAATCTAATTATTACTTATACATTATTTCTATTTTCTCCGCTTTAAGAAAGAGAGCAGAAATGAAAAAAAATATTTTTTTTATAAATAAGTTATCTGATTTTTACTTTGATATTTAAATACCCGATACTTTTTGCTCGTACCCATTATGTGTACCTGTTACTTTTCCCTACCTGATACAAAATATCAGATTGATACAGTATCACCCATGTCTAATAAGGTCCTATAATGGCGTAATGTTTATCTGTTTCTCTATGCCAGATTTCTTTCAAGTTAGTTAGATCCAATCTCTATAAGAAAAATAATAATACATTTATTTATATAGTAATTTTTATTATTTTTCATTTGAGAGATTTAATCAATTTTAATAAGTTTTAATTTTTTATAAAGCAAGACAAAAATCAATTATTTTCAATGGTAATTTAAAGACCCAGTAAATTTAAAGTTTCGATAACTAAAGAAACTTTAGCTATTTGTAGAACTGTTTTCTTGCAACCCACCGTTAATTTTTTATTAAAAAAAAAAAAATGACTATTTTTGTATATAATTAGCTATCCGAAAGTTAAAGTCAATTAGCTTATCCGGGGTATAGAGAGAGTTAACCACGAATATCTGAAAATATGTTTAGGCCTATTTGATGTTCTTACATAATTATCTAAGAAGTTATAACCTACAATGTCTGTTTGTAACGCATTAACTCCGAAACTATTAGACGAATTTTCATAAAGTTTAATGGGTAGGGAATTTTCCGGGAGTTTATTGTTTCAGATTAGAGGCCTCTGAAAGGGCTCAAAAATACAGAATTTACCCATTGGCAAGCATTGTGTTCTATCTGGATTAAAAAAAAAAAAAAAAAAATTTAAATCAATTATAATATTTAGATCTTCAGGGCCGGCGCAAGCTATTCTGCCGCCCTAGGCAAGATATTTTTTTTTTTTTTGCGCCCCTCCCCCCAAAACTTTAAAAATTTAATTTGCCGCCCCCTCCTTAAAATTTTCCCTGAAAATTTTTTTACCTTTTTTTTAGAGACGCTAAATTTTTGCCGCCCACGGAACCAAAATTTTTTTTTATTTTTCCCTTTTTGCCGCCCTCTCCAGGTTGCCGCCCTAGGCGGCCGCCTAGTTTGCCTAGTGGACGCGCCGCCACTGTAGATCTTTCAAATGGAATATTATCCAACTTTCTTAGAATACAATATATATTGCAATATTTATATAAAAGAAAATAAAACGATAATATTATATATACCTATGCAATGAGAATTTTAATTTTAAGTTAATATTAATTTTCTTACTTTCTCGTACCTCTATATATATGTTAATATATAGAGAGAGAAAGTATTGGATTCATGTCAAAAATTCGATGTCGAGATTTTGATGGATCTTCACGTTTTGAGGTCCCCTGAATCCAAAAAAGTGGTTTTCGCGACATGGTCTGTCTGTCTGTCTGTGAACAAAATATCTCAAGAACGAAAAGAGCTAGGAAGTTGAAATTTTATATTTAAGTTAGGCACCCCCATGGGACGTGACACGAAGCTTTTGAACAAAAAATCAGCCAAAGAGTACTAGTACTTTACTGATGCACTTTTTCAGTTTTTTTCGATTTTCTCAAAATTTGCTCCAACGATTTTTTTTAAAATTCAAAAATCAATTATTTTTTAGATTCTCTATAAAATGTATATTCTCATTTTGTGATTGAAATCTTCTGAAGACCACTTTACTCTTGTTCTTCATAGGAAAGATAGGAATTTCTCCTATGGTTGCTATGGTAACAAAATATAAATATTTTTTCCATACTTATATATTTTTTACATCTTGAAAATCGAATGTACCGTACTGTCGGCAACTAAATACATGTCGACACAAAAAATCTGGTGAGACAAGCACAGTACACAACTTTCGATTACCGAAGGTAAGAGAAAGTTGTGTGCTGTGCGCCAGTCACACCAGATTTTTTACTTTCTCTTACCCTATTTTTAATTACGGCAGAAGAGGGTCTAATCAAGCTGGAGAATAAATTCAATGGTCAGCGGCGTAACTAGCCTTTGAGAGCGGGGAGGGGGGGGGGGCAAGCTCAACTGGGGCGCCGTTTTTCGTTCGAGCTTTTTTTTTTTTTAGTATTCGAATCTCGTTCGAGCTGTTTTTTGTGTAATTTTTCTCCGGATTTGTGATATAAAATGAATTTATTATGAAATTTCAAAAAGAAAGTCCGAGATTTAGGTAAAAGGCAGGAAAGCCGGATGCGAGAGGGGCGCCAAAGGCTTGACGCGCCTGGGGCGGGGGGGGGGGGGGAGGCGAGCGCCCCGAGTGAAGTCTATTTAATTAGTAAAGGAGAAAGAATTCGCTTGAAGTGAAATTGTATGAAATCCTCCGGTAGATAACCAAAGAAAAAGAAAAGAGAGTTTGGTTGCCTAACTGCAGGCGTGTGTCAATTGGATGTTTTGTTTTTTAAGGTGCGCGTCTCGAAAAACGGTTAGAACACTATAGACTACCGAGTTACTCGAGGCGGCAAGAGATGGCGTTAGCTTTCCCCATAGGAATAGAAGGGATTTATTCCATTTCATTTTAAAATTTCCAGCTAATTAATTAAAGGCAAAAGATTAATTATTCTTTAACACAATGATTACTAATTTAATTATCTATAAGTTATAGAGCTCCTTTTTTTAAATATATTTATTTAACGAGATATTAATCTAAAAAAAAAAAAGTTTTTTTTGAAAATCAAAAAAAAAGGGCTTCTATAAGTTGTAGATATTTTAAATAGCTTTAATTTTAAAAAAATTTGAGGTCGATAGCTTCAAAATTGTGGCCGCAAACTCCCAAAATTAGCACCCCGAGACGCGCACCTTAATCAGTTTCTCTTCACCAAGCCATTGAGGTGTCAAATAGACATCAATTCCAAGCAATTTTATACAATATTCGAGAAAATTTAATTATCTTTTAAATACACCTGATAAAGACAAGTCGTTTATCGAAACGTTAGTTAAAAATTCCTTCCCTTTACATAGACGAGAAGGGGAATTTATTTATTTCTTCAATTTTATATTATTTTTGTTTTTAAGCTGAAATAATTATTTTGATTGATTGATGCAATTTACGGAAGAGTTTAAAGATGTCATCAAAAAAGAATTAATCATTTTTTTGTTTCACAACTCATTCATTAATTTTATTTCAATTATAAATTTCTCTAGCAAATAATGAAAGAGAGAATATTTTTTTTTTTTTTGACATTTATTCGTAAACTTTAAGAGATTGATTAAAAAATATTATGCATATTTTGAAATTAAAAATTTTAATATTGCCTTTTTTTTTAAGTGAAACTTTATTTTGATTGACACAAATTTTTTCGTTTCTCTATCAGCATGTCGCGTTACAAGCCGTGACGTCAAAGGCCGTGACGCTTCAAGTTATGACGTCACAAGCCATGACGACAAAAATAGGAAAGTTGAAATTTAATATATATGAAGAATTATAAAAAATTAATTGTGAGATTTAATTATTCAACTTTTAAATTGATAAAATATAATTTTTAAAATAATTTAAAATGATTAAAATACTAAATAAATATTGTTCTCAGTTTTTAACATACGCCTATTGATTTCCCATTTTCCAATTATTAAATTAAGATTAAAAACGCAATTTTAATTCCCTTAATTGAATAATTTTCTGAAAATTTTCAGTTAAAATCCTACGATCCGAAAAAGTTTCACTTGCATCGTGGTTTCATAATAATTTTTTTAATCTTTAATTTTGGCTGCCAATCAATTGAAATAAACAGAAACGGGGAGGGGAAAGGCGGGGGGGGGGGAAATGATTTCAGACGTCGAATAAGATTTTAAACTAATTTGACTAATTTTTCATAAGGCGAGACATTTTTTGGGCCTCTCCGATTTTGGGGGTTCTGACGTCCTCTATAAGGGAGGGAAAATTTCATTTTGAAATTCTAAAGAGAAGTTGGTGAAATAGAATGTGACAGACAGACATACACTCCGCAAATATATTGGAATATACAGTAGATTAATGAGATGTGATGTGGAGGGCAGCAGCCAGGAAGGAAGCCTCTAGTAATTTAAACAGACTCGTTAAACTAAACGTTTCAGCCAATTTTATTGCTACATCTTCAGTTGTCTTTTTGAAAATAGAGTTTTCAACATACGAGTATGTATTATCCCACATAGCACAAAATATTGCATCAATGTTGCAGAAATATTCCTAGTTTAGAATATTGCCGCTGTATTGCAAAGCAATATTCTTAGTTTGGAATATTGCCGCTGCAAATATTGCTGCAATGTTGCCAAAATTTGCAATATTGCATCAATGTTGCTGCAATATTGTCAATATTGAGCAAGATTCGCAATATTTCTGCAACATTGCTGCAATATTTTGTGCTATGTGGGATAACAATGAAAATATATAAATTATTAGTATGTTGTTAAGGCGAATAAATACAAATGTAACTGCAATCTTTTTGTACAAGCAAACTGTAGCGTCTGTAGGAAAATTTTGCGCAAGCATTTTAATTGTGCAAGCCTCTTGAGGCTCGATTTAATTTTAATCATGAACAAGCATATTTGTGCAAGCAAAACTCTCCGCCATTTTATAGACGTCTTGACATTTGATATTTATTTATTATCACTTTTAAAATTTCAATTTAAATATTAATATTTATTGTGTCCCTGTTTAAAGCAAGTGAGTATTTCTTCTTATCTTCGAATAAATAGCCTTCCGAGTTTGACATTTTTAGGTTAATTTTCGTCATAAGCTGTTTCTTGCACAAGCATACTTGTGCCGAAGGGGAATTTGTGGCATGCTGGTACAAAAAGATTGCACAGGCATGCTTGCCAGCTTGCAGTTACGTGTGTAGCTGCCTTTAGAGTCTGAAAAAA
>JAKCPI010013741.1:0-10189 GCA_023213315.1 Euborellia annulipes
CTTTCCTTTCGATACGATACCAAGTACAAGTATCGATACATTTTTTTCGATACCGTATCCCTAGACTAGCCACTCAGCCCGCCTTCGCTGGGCCCCCCCTCGAGCTGGCTCGGGCCCGCCATTTTTTAATTAAGTGCCGTAATTTTTCATTCAACTCGTTTCAGGCAATAAAAAATACAAACATCTTATCTTAGAAATTTTATATAAGGTCTAGACATGGGTCGTTACTCGATTTTGCTGAACCAGGTACCAGCTGTTACAGGTACTTGTTCTGACCCGATATTTTTACCTGATACTTTTGTACCCGAAACAAATTTCACCCAGCAACGCCAACTTTACATTAATTCAAGTCAATAAGAACGTGTCTAACATTTTTTCAAATATTTTCTACGCTATTTATTCTTGTGTTGAGAACAAACTCATAATTATCCATTACTAAAGAGTTTTCCAAACTGACTGAACTGACATTTTAATGTCTCCAAATTTAAAATGTCAATTTATATACTGTACTAGAAAAATAATTAAGAAATTTCTTTACCAGCGAACGAAATTTAATTTATTGAAGTCCATTATGTATTTCAAACATATATTTTTATTTTTTTAATTAATGTTTTTATAAAAAAAAAAATAGTTTCAAAGTAAAAATCAGATAACTTATTTATTAAAAAAAAAAAAAAAATTTTTTTCATTTCTGCTCTCTTTTTCAAAGAGAAGAAAAAGAGAAATAATGTATTAGTAATAATTAGATTTGTATTTAATTATTATAGGGCCTAGTGAGAAAGTAGAGTAAAAAATGTAAAAATCATTCGGAATGATGTTCGAAAAGCGCGCTAGAGCAATAGCGAAATTGTCCTGTCAGGAGAGAAGGGACGGGGCGGGGCGTCGCAAGTTAGGGTTTCAAGAGAGGAAAGAGAGAGCAGGCCTGGAACAGGCGCAACGAAAACTGTATCGGGTAAGAAAGGCACGACACTCTAAAGTATTTGATCAATGCGCAAGCGCGAGATATCAGGTACGAGTGAGAAACGAATACCGAGCAAATAACAGATACTTGTTGTATCTGTTATTTGAGTATCAACAACTCGGGCATACTCGACTGGCCTTGGACAGGACGCGTATCTGTTTCTCACTCGAACCTGATATCTCGCTCGCGCTTGCGCATTGATCAAATACTTGCTTTTCACTTTAGAGCGTCTTTTCTTTATCCGAAACAGTTTTCGTTTCGGCTGTTCTCTCATTCCTTCTCTCTTGCGACCCTCAACTCGCGACGCCCCGCCCCGTCTCTTCTCTCCTGACAGGGCCATTTCGCTAGCTCTGGCGCGCTTTTCGAACGTCATTCCGAATCATTTTTACATTTTTTACTCTACTTTTCTCACTAGGCCCTATAATAATTAAATACAAATCTAATTATTACTTATACATTATTTCTATTTTCTCCGCTTTAAGAAAGAGAGCAGAAATGAAAAAAATATTTTTTTTATAAATAAGTTATCTGATTTTTACTTTGATATTTAAATACCCGATACTTTTTGCTCGTACCCATTATGTGTACCTGTTACTTTTTCCTACCTGATACAAAATATCAGATTGATACAGTATCACCCATGTCTAATAAGGTCCTATAATGGCGTAATGTTTATCTGTTTCTCTATGCCAGATTACTTTCAAGTTAGTTAGATCAATCTCTATAAGAAAAATAATAATAAATTTATATATATAGTAATTTTTATTATTTTTCATTTGAGAGATTTAATCAATTTTAATAAGTTTTAATTTTTTATAAAGCAAGACAAAAATCAATTATTTTCAATGGTAATTTAAAGACCCAGTAAATTTAAAGTTTCGATAACTAAAGAAACTTTAGCTATTTGTAGAACTGTTTTCTTGCAACCCACCGTTAATTTTTTATTAAAAAAAAAAAATGACTATTTTTGTATATAATTAGCTATCCGAAAGTTAAAGTCAATTAGCTTATCCGGGGTATAGAGAGAGTTAACCACGAATATCTGAAAATATGTTTAGGCCTATTTTGTTCTTACATAATTATCTAAGAAGTTATAGCCTACAAAGTCTGTTTGTAACGCATTAACTCCGAAACTATTAGACGAATTTTCATAAAGTTTAATGGGTAGGGAATTTTCCGGGAGTTTATTGTTTCAGATTAGAGGCCTCTGAAAGGGCTCAAAAATACAGAATTTACCCATTGGCAAGCATTGTGTTCTATCTGGATTAAAAAAAAAAAAAAAATTTTAAATCAATTATAATATTTAGATCTTCAGGGCCGGCGCAAGCTATTCTGCCGCCCTAGGCAAGATATTTTTTTTTTTTTTTGCGCCCCTCCCCCCAAAACTTTAAAAATTTAATTTGCCGCCCCCTCCTTAAAATTTTCCCTGAAAACTTTTTACCTTTTTTTTAGAGACGCTAAATTTTTGCCGCCCACGGAACCAAAATTTTTTTTTTATTTTTCCCTTTTTGCCGCCCTCTCCAGGTTGCCGCCCTAGGCGGCCGCCTAGTTTGCCTAGTGGACGCGCCGCCACTGTAGATCTTTCAAATGGAATATTATCCAACTTTCTTAGAATACAATATATATTGCAATATTTATATAAAAGAAAATAAAACGATAATATTATATATACCTATGCAATGAGAATTTTAATTTTCAGTTAATATTAATTTTTTACTTTCTCTTACCCTATTTTTAATTACGGCAGAAGAGGGTCTAATCAAGCTGGAGAATAAATTCAATGGTCAGCGGCGTAACTAGCCTTTGAGAGCGGGGGGGGGCAAGCTCAACTGGGGCGCCGTTTTTCGTTCGAGCTTTTTTTTTTTTTAGTATTCGAATCTCGTTCGAGCTGTTTTTTGTGTAATTTTTCTCCGGATTTGTGATATAAAATGAATTTGTTATGAAATTTCAAAAAGAAAGTCCGAGATTTAGGTAAAAGGCAGGAAAGCCGGATGCGAGAGGGGCGCCAAAGGCTTGACGCGCCTGGGGCGGAGGGGGGAGGCGAGCGCCCCGAGTGAAGTCTATTTAATTAGTAAAGGAGAAAGAATTCGCTTGAAGTGAAATTGTATGAAATCCTCCGGTAGATAACCAAAGAAAAAGAAAAGAGAGTTTGGTTGCCTAACTGCAGGCGTGTGTCAATTGGATGTTTTGTTTTTTAAGGTGCGCGTCTCGAAAAACGGTTAGAACACTATAGACTACCGAGTTACTCGAGGCGGCAAGAGATGGCGTTAGCTTTCCCCATAGGAATAGAAGGGATTTATTCCATTTCATTTTAAAATTTCCAGCTAATTAATTAAAGGCAAAAGATTAATTATTCTTTAACACAATGATTACTAATTTAATTATCTATAAGTTATAGAGCTCCTTTTTTTTAAATATATTTATTTAACGAGATATTAATCTAAAAAAAAAAGTTTTTTTTGAAAATCAAAAAAAAAAAGGGCTTCTATAAGTTGTAGATATTTTAAATAGCTTTAATTTTAAAAAAATTTGAGGTCGATAGCTTCAAAATTGTGGCCGCTGGAATCTCCCAAAATTAGCACCCCGAGACGCGCACCTTAATCAGTTTCTCTTCACCAAGCCATTGAGGTGTCAAATAGACATCAATTCCAAGCAATTTTATACAATATTCGAGAAAATTTAATTAATTTTTTTAAATACACCTGATAAAGACAAGTCGTTTATCGAAACGTTAGTTAAAATTCCTTCCCTTTACATAGACGAGACGGGGAATTTATTTATTTCTTCAATTTTATATTATTTTTGTTTTTAAGCTGAAATAATTATTTTGATTGATTGATGCAATTTACGGAAGAGTTTAAAGATGTCATCAAAAAAGAATTAATCATTTTTTTGTTTCACAACTCATTCATTAATTTTATTTCAATTATAAATTTCTCTAGCAAATAATGAAAGAGAGAATATTTTTTTTTTTGACATTTATTCGTAAACTTTAAGAGATTGATTAAAAAATATTATGCATATTTTGAAATTAAAAATTTTAATATTGCCTTTTTTTGATTAGCATTCTATCGTTTTTTTTTTTAAAGTGAAACTTTATTTTGATTGACACAAATTTTTTCGTTTCTCTATCAGCATGTCGCGTGACGTCATAGGCCGTGACGCTAAAAGTTATGACGTCACAAGCCATGACGACAAAAATAGGAAAGTTGAAATTTATTATATATGAAGAATTATAAAAAATAATTGTGAGATTTAATTATTCAACTTTTAAATTGATAAAATATAATTTTTAAAATAATTTAAAATGATTAAAATACTAAATAAATATTGTTCTCAGTTTTTAACATACGCCTATTGATTTCCCATTTTCCAATTATTAAATTAAGATTAAAAACGCAATTTTAATACACTTAATTGAATAATTTTCTGAAAATTTTCAGTTAAAATCCTACGATCCGAAAAAGTTTCACTTGCATCGTGGTTTCATAATGATTTTTTTAATCTTTAATTTTGGCTGCCAATCAATTGAAATAAATAGAAACGGGGAGGGGAAGTGCGGAGGGGGGGGGGTTCAGACGCCGAATAAGTTTTTAAACTGATTTGACTAATTTTTCATAAGGCGAGACATTTTTTGGGCCTCTCCGATTTTGGGGGATCTGACATCCTCTATAAGGGAGGGAAAATTTCATTTTGAAATTCTAAAGAGAAGTTGGTGAAATAGAATGTGACAGACAGACATACACTCCGCAAATATAAATATATTGGAAAATACAGTAGATTAATGAGATGTGATGTGGAGGGCAGCAGCCAGGAAGGAAGCCTCTAGTAATTTAAACAGACTCGTTAAACTAAACGTTTCAGCCAATTTTATTGCTACATCTTCAGTTATCTTTTTGAAAATAGAATTGTCAACATACGAGTATGTATTATCCCACATAGCACAAAATATTGCATCAATGTTGCAGAAATATTCCTAGTTTAGAATATTGCCGCTGCAAATATTGCAGCAATATTGCTGCAATATTCTTAGTTTGGAATATTGCCGCTGCAAATATTGCTGCAATGTTGCCAAAATTTGCAATATTGCATCAATGTTGCCAAAATTTGCAATATTGCATCAATGTTGCTGCAATATTGTCAATATTGAGCAAGATTCGCAATATTTTTGCAACATTGCTGCAATATTTTGTGCTATGTGGGATAACAATGAAAATATATAACTTATTAGTATGTTGTTAAGGCGAATGAATACAAATGTAACTGCAATCTTTTTGTACAAGCAAACTGTAGCGTCTGTAGGAAAATTTTGCGCAAGCATTTTAATTGTGCAAGCCCTGGGGCTGAGATTGAATTTTTATAAGCATATTTACGCAAGCAAAACTCTCCGCCATTTTATAAGGACATCTTGACATTTGATATTTATTTAATAACCTATATATTAATTCATTTAAAATTTGAATTTAAATATTAATAAAGCAAATGAGTATTTCTTGTTATCTTCGAATAAATAACCTTCCGAGTTTGACATTTTTAGGTTAATTTTCGTCATAAGCTATTTCTTGCACAATCATGCTTGTGTCGAAGGGAATTTGTGGATGCTGGTACAAAAAGATTGCACAGGCAAGCTTGCCAAGCTTGCAGTTACGTGTGTAGCTGCCTTTAGAGTATGAAAAAAATTTCGAAACATCATATTTTTAATATTAATAAAAATTTTATTTTATTTTAAAATTTTAGCCTAATATTAAACATATCAGCTACAGCCACGTTCTATTATTCGAAACATCATATTAATAATTTATATATTTGCATTGTTATAATAGATAAGCGATTTTTTCGAACCATTCGCTTATGCACAATACATATGTGACAACTCTATTTTCAAAAAGACAACTGAAAATTGGCTGAAACGTTTTGTTAAAGGAGTCTGTTTTACTGAATAGAGGCTACCTTCAGAAAGGGGGGGGGGGGGGGATATCCACCATTTGTTTTATTCATTTATGCTTTTTAGCGCCCCTTTTTTGTCGTTTTGATCCCTAAAGCTCGCTAGTATACAGCAATGAATAAAATATATTCCCTCCATTCAACATCTCTACTTTTTTTTTCTCCGACGGAAGGGATGCATTAAATGTTGACAAAACCTGCCTCAAACGATCTATCATTTTATTTTAAACCCCAAAACACTTAAAATTAAAAAAAAAAAAGGTATTTGCATTCATTTAGTGATTCACACAAATAAATAAGAGAGAAGCGAAGAGTGTTTTGATTTAGAGCTCGTTAAAAGTTTATTTATTTTCACCTAACCTTTGATAATAGATAAATTAGAAGTGGAACGAGCGCAGAGCTCTCATTTCACCGATCTTTATAACAAGTGACTTTTTATTTATTTGTAATAAAGAAAAAAAAAAAAAAATAGAATAGATAGCAGCAATTAATTCAGAAACCAATTTGGCCATGTCCAAAAAGAAATATGAAATTTTTTAAATCATCGGTGTAAAATTGAAGAATGGTTCGTTTCCCCCAGACAAGACAATTTTTAATACGAATAAATCGATGATTAAGAGCAAAAAAAAAGTACGAGGGTTCTACTCACATCTTAGTGACCGGGGTAGGGGGCATGCACGAAAAAGTTTATCGGCTTGAATAACTCCTCTGTCTTACTAGTATTCTTTGGCCGATTTTGTTCAAAGGCTTCGTGTCACGTCCCAGGGGGACTATTCAAAAAGGGAAAAAATAAGAAAATTGTTTACCTTTGGACTTGACCCCCTTTTGCTTTGAACCACTCATCTGTTAAATTTTTATATTCACCGACACCAATTTCGAAGCCGCATTTTATTAAATAAATATTTTTATTTAATTAAAAAAAAAATCCCTCAACGCCCAGGATTTGAACAGAGATCCTCTTTGTAGAAAGCCGACATCCTAGCTAGCTACACCAGCGAGCCCAAATATCAAATTAGATTAAGATTAAATTTTTTTTTTTAGCACTTCTTTACAATCGCATACAGTGATGCCTGTAAATTTAACATTTTTGGCTTCAGTTCCGCGTTATTGAACCCTCTACCGAATTTCCAAATTCAAAATAAAAAAAAATTTAATTATATATCAATTGTTATTATTTTCCATTCGAGAGATTTAATTATTATTATAATTAATTAGCTTTGATTTTCATAAAGATAGATAGTAGGCCCTCGGATCTTGGTGAAATGGTTACTGGCCTTTTTGACCAAGGGTTGCGGGTTCGCATCCTGGTCACAAGCAACAATTTATTTCAATCGGATTGGCTACCAATAGATGCCGAAAATTACCTTAATGAAATAAACAAAAAAAAAAGATTGATAGAAGAACCCAATGCTTTCCAATGGAAAAATTCAACAAAAATTTTTGAGCCTTGCAATTTGAGAATTTTGGGGTTTAAATATTTTTCTTGGGATAAAAGATCATTTCAAAATTCACACCGAGAGCTGGTCAAATAGAGCGTGACAAGCGGACTGACAGATATTAGTGAATTATTTACAGTGGCAATCACAGGATTTTGTTAATGGGAGGGGAGGGGGCCGAAATTTTTATTGAAGAGGCGGAAAGGTAGTGGCGTATTCAAGGAGGGGGGGGGTAATGGTCATAATTATTGTATAATTGAAATCATTTTTTCCCTTCAAAGCCGGGGGGCGGGCTTGCCCCGGGACCATATATAAGATTATTTGGACCCTGTTACGCATTAGTGTGTCAAGCGCCACCTACCGAGTTTTGAGAAAATTAACATTAAATTTTTTGTTTTATAATTTTTTTGTCAATTTTGCAAGTAACATTAAATATAAATTTTTTAGGACATATTTCATAAAAAAATATTATTAATTATAGCATTTGAAACAATATTCTGTGCTTAACTTAATTTTGGATTTTTTTGGCGCTTGACACACTAATGCATATCAGGGTCCATTTATAAAATACAATGTAATGAATTGAATAAAGGATTGAAGAGGAAAGCAGCCAGGTAGGGAGCCTCTATTAAATTAAACTCGTTGATTTAATCATGCCATCTTCAGTGCCAACTCCAATGCAACTGAAGATGGCATGATTAAATCGGACGAAACATTTTGCGTGATTTTTTTTTTTTTTTAACTTTGCCCATCAACCGTAGGTTGGACAGGTAAGTTAATGTAATTTACACCTTCACTAATTAATAATTAATTTAATTTTTTTTATTTCCCCCAGTCAAATGACATCCAAGTGAATAATAAAGGAAAAAAATAATCAAAAATGATCTTTGTCTTGTGAATAATTCAATTAAGGAATCCTCGTGTTTAAGATTGTTGATAAACTAGTGACTTTTGGTTTTGTTAGGTTAGTGTTTAGTGAGACAGACAAGGATAGAGGGATAATGTGTCTAGGCTAAATGTAGCATCTGTCATCTACTAACACACACACACACATAGACGACAACGGAGAGAGAACACACACGCACACAAAGACAGTGAATGTGGGACCTGCCTGCTTGACGAGGGGGATGAGAGTCCTCTCGATGCTACGGGTCTTAATCTGCAAAGCGTCCAGGTTAAGATCATGCTGTTGGCTTGTGTTGGCGTTGGCAGCCATTGAGAGTACCACCCACCCCGTGCCCGATAAACACACGCACACGCACACGTTTATTTAAGACGCGTGCGCCACCGACGCATCCATGCGCCGACAAGCGGCTTTGCCACGGACTACCCAAAGCCCAGCATACGCCGAAAAATGTGAGGATACTGCGCATGAACATCAAGCGAGGCATTTACGTCATCGTTTTTCTTTGGCGTCGTCATCATCGAACGTCGTCGACGGTGACGATGTCGCAATTAATAAAATTTGTTATATAATAGAATATTTACACGCCCCTTTAGCGAGCTTTGAACTTGCCAACCGGCTAACAAAATACAGTCACCTGTACTGTCTCAAATGGCAAGGGGTGGGCTTTAAGTGACAACCCCCCCCCTTCAATGCAGTCTTAAATAATTTAAATTTAAGGAGGCTTAAGAAACATGAAAATCAGCTTAGGGCCTACTAGAGGTATTAAAATTTTTGGGTTTTTATTTTATTAATAAATTATAAACTTTTAAAATTGTAAATAGACTCTCTTTATTTAACAATTTCCCTATAATAATAAGAATAATAATGCTAAAAGCTTTGTTTCATTTGAATAAATAATAGCCTATTAATAATAATAACAAATTATTATCGAATAACACTGGAGGTATTATTAGGTAGATTTAATGTTTTTTTTTTTTTTTAATATGCCAAAATTTTTACTATTATCCGTTCTTTCATTTTTGTTTTTTTTTTTCGGGTTTGTTTCGAGTGCGTAGGTTATTTAGCAATTAGTTTATATATATATTTTAAATTATCCTTGCCGATGACTTTTCAGAAATATTTCACCACCTGGACCTGTAGCGCAAAAGGCGAGATCTCTACCTCTGGGCTGCGGGGTATTTCATTTCGTTTGGACACTTTAGGTTATTCAAGTCTTTTAGGCAACTTAAGGCATTCAAGACTTTAAACCATACTCGTATTTATAATATATATATATATTTGGGGTCCAGGCATTCTTATTTAAAATATAGACGTTTAAAGATACACAGTATTTAGGTTCATTTGAAAATAGCCTGAATAATACGTATATTGTTGATTAATAATGAGAATATATATACTCTGTGAAGAATACTGGCTTCCATAAACTGTTTTTTTTTCAATTTAAGTTATTAAGGAAGCTTGACGAAACGGATGGGTGGCAGAGTGTTGAACATCTTCTATTAATAAATGTTAATTACAATTAAATCAATTAAAAATATATCTACACTTATAATTTCAAAATGTCCGGTTAACAGCTCTGCCATCTAGCGAGGGATATTATTATTATTTTAATTGCAAAATTCGTCCCTAGATGGCTATACCATCGTAATCCATAAATTGACATTTTCAAATAAAAAAAATATTTTTAATAAAATATAAATCTATGTGTTTCTATATTTTTAATTGATTTAATTTTAATATTTAATAAAAAAAAAAATGGCTGTATACGAGTTGAATCTTATTTATAGATGTCTTCCCAAGGTAATAAAAATGTTAAAATACAAAAAAATATATCATTCTAACCTAAAAATTTATTTTCTTCACAGCAAGAACTTTTCAATTGTATTAAAAGGACAGCTAATTATATATTTGATAAAGGAGGCTTTTTAAGGAAAATTGAAA
>JAKCPI010013742.1:0-11234 GCA_023213315.1 Euborellia annulipes
CTGTTTGAGCCTTAAAACTGTGCCTGATGGGGGAAAACTGAAATTGATATTTGAATTCAGTATGAAGAATACTTCTAGAATCTCATATCTTTATTCTTGTGAAAGAAAAAATGTTCGTTTTTGTCGACCAGTGAAATTGGACAGACTTTTATTTTGGCGAAACTGTATTTTGGTTGAGAAAGCCCTCCGAAAAAAAAAAAAAAAAAAAAAAAAAAATAAAAGAAATCACGCGTCACCAAGCTCCGAATGACCCTTCCTCCTGGTGATCATTACTGGTACTGTGAGAAAATGGCATAAAAGGGTACCGCATTGATCTTCTATTGGGCCCTTTGATCTACGCCAGGAGCCTAAGATGCTGAAAAGACTTAAAAAATACTGATACTTTCCTTCGATACGATACCAAGTACAAGTATCGATACTTTTTTTTCGATACCGTATCCCTAGACTAGCCACTCAGCCCGCCTTCGCTGGGCCCCCCTCGAGCTGGCTCGGGCCCGCCATTTTTTAATTAAGTGCCGTAATTTTTCATTCAACCCCGTTTCAGGGAATAAAAAATACAAACATCTTATCTTAGAAATTTTATATAAGGTCTAGACATGGGTCATTACTCGATTTTGCTGAACCAGGTACCAGCTGTTACAGGTACTTGTTCTGACCCGATATTTTTACCTGATACTTTTGTACCCGAAACAAATTTCACCCAGCAACGCTAACTTTACATTAATTCAAGTCAATAAGAACGTGTCTAACATTTTTTCAAATATTTTCTACGCTATTTATTCTTGTGTTGAGAACAAACTCATAATTATTCATTACTAAAGAGTTTTCCAAACTGACTGAACTGACAATGTCTCCAAATTTAAAATGTCAATTTATATACTGCATTAGAAAATAATTAAGAAATTTCTTTGCCAGCGAACGAAATTTTCTAATTTATTGAAGTCCATTATGTATTTCAAACATATATTTTTATTTTTTTAATTAATGTTTTTATAAAAAAAAATAGTTTCAAAGTTAAAAATCGATAACTTATTTATTAAAAAAAAAATTTTTTCGATTTCTGCTCCTTTTTCAAAGAGAAGAAAAGAGAAATAATGTATTAGTAATAATTAGATTTGTATTTTAATTATTATAGGGCCTAGTGAGAAAGTAGAGTAAAAAATGGGAAATCATTGGAATGACGTTCGAAAAGCGCCAGCGCAATAGCGAAATGGCCGTGCCAGGAGAGAAGGGACGGGGCGGGGCGTCGCGAGTTGAGGGTTTCAAGAGAGGAAAGAGAGAGCAGGCCTGGAATAGGCGCAACGAAAACTGTATCGGGTAAGAAAGGCACGACATCTCTAAAGTATTTGATCAATCGCAAGCGCGAGATATCAGGTACGAGTGAGAAACGACACCGAGCAAATAACAGATACTTGTTGTATCTGTTATTTGAGTATCAACAACTCGGGCATACTCGACTGGCCTTGGACAGGACGCGTATCTGTTTCTCACTCGTACCTGATTCTCGCGCTTGCGCATTGATCAAATACTTGCTTTTCACTTTAGAGCTTAGAGCGTCTTTTCTTTATCCGAAACAGTTTTCGTTTCGGCTGTTCTCTCATTCCTTCTCTCTTGCGACCCTCAACTCGCGACGCCCCGCCCCGCCTCTTCTCTCGTGACAGGGCAATTTCGCTATTACTCTGGCGCGCTTTTCGAACGTCATTCCGAATCATTTTTACATTTTTTACTCTACTTTTCTCACTAGGCCCTATAATAATTAAATACAAATCTAATTATTACTTATACATTATTTCTATTTTCTCCGCTTTAAGAAAGAGAGCAGAAATGAAAAAAATATTTTTTTTTATAAATAAGTTATCTGATTTTTACTTTGATATTTAAATACCCGATACTTTTTTTGCTCGTACCCATTATGTGTACCTGTTACTTTTCCCTACCTGATACAAAATATCAGATTGATACAGTATCACCCATGTCTAATAAGGTCCTATAATGGCGTAATGTTTATCTGTTTCTCTATGCCAGATTACTTTCAAGTTAGTTAGATCAATCTCTATAAGAAAAATAATAATAAATTTATTTATATAGTAATTTTTATTATTTTTCATTTGAGAGATTTAATCAATTTTAATAAGTTTTAATTTTTTATAAAGCAAGACAAAAATCAATTATTTTCAATGGTAATTTAAAGACCCAGTAAATTTAAAGTTTCGATAACTAAAGAAACTTTAGCTATTTGTAGAACTGTTTTCTTGCAACCCACCGTTAATTTTTTATTTAAAAAAAAAAATGACTATTTTTGTATATAATTAGCTATCCGAAAGTTAAAGTCAATTAGCTTATCCGGGGTATAGAGAGAGTTAACCACGAATATCTGAAAATATGTTTAGGCCTATTTGATGTTCTTACATAATTATCTAAGAAGTTATAACCTACAAAGTCTGTTTGTAACGCATTAACTCCGAAACTATTAGACGAATTTTCATAAAGTTTAATGGGTAGGGAATTTTCCGGGAGTTTATTGTTTCAGATTAGAGGCCTCTGAAAGGGCTCAAAAATACAGAATTTACCCATTGGCAAGCATTGTGTTCTATCTGGATTAAAAAAAAAAAAATTTTAAATCAATTATAATATTTAGATCTTCAGGGCCGGCGCAAGCTATTCTGCCGCCCTAGGCAAGATATTTTTTTTTTTTGCGCCCCTCCCCCAAAAATTTAAAAATTTAATTTGCCGCCCCCTCCTTAAAATTTTCCCTGAAAATTTTTTTTTACCTTTTTTTTAGAGACGCTAAATTTTTGCCGCCCACGGAACCAAAATTTTTTTTTTTTATTTTTCCCTTTTTGCCGCCCTCTCCAGGTTGCCGCCCTAGGCGGCCGCCTAGTTTGCCTAGTGGACGCGCCGCCACTGTAGATCTTTCAAATGGAATATTATCCAACTTTCTTAGAATACAATATATATTGCAATATTTATATAAAAGAAAATAAAACGATAATATTATATATACCTATGCAATGAGAATTTTAATTTTAAGTTAATATTAATTTTTTACTTTCTCTTACCCTATTTTTAATTACGGCAGAAGAGGGTCTAATCAAGCTGGAGAATAAATTCAATGGTCAGTGGCGTAACTAGCCTTTGAGAGCGGGGGGGGCAAGCTCAACTGGGGCGCCGTTTTTCGTTCGAGCTTTTTTTTTTTAGTATTCGAATCTCGTTCGAGCTGTTTTTTGTGTAATTTTTCTCCGGATTTGTGATATAAAATGAATTTATTATGAAATTTCAAAAAGAAAGTCCGAGATTTAGGTAAAAGGCAGGAAAGCCGGATGCGAGAGGGGCGCCAAAGGCTTGACGCGCCTGGGGCGGGGGGGGGAGGCGAGCGCCCCGAGTGAAGTCTATTTAATTAGTAAAGGAGAAAGAATTCGCTTGAAGTGAAATTGTATGAAATCCTCCGGTAGATAACCAAAGAAAAAGAAAAGAGAGTTTGGTTGCCTAACTGCAGGCGTGTGTCAATTGGATGTTTTGTTTTTTAAGGTGCGCGTCTCGAAAAACGGTTAGAACACTATAGACTACCGAGTTACTCGAGGCGGCAAGAGATGGCGTTAGTTTTCCCCCATAGGAATAGAAGGGATTTATTCCATTTCATTTTAAAATTTCCAGCTAATTAATTAAAGGCAAAAGATTAATTATTCTTTAACACAATGATTACTAATTTAATTATCTATAAGTTATAGAGCTCCTTTTTTTTAAATATATTTATTTAACGAGATATTAATCTAAAAAAAAAAGTTTTTTTTGAAAATCAAAAAAAAGGGCTTCTATAAGTTGTAGATATTTTAAATAGCTTTAATTTTAAAAAAATTTGAGGTCGATAGCTTCAAAATTGTGGCCGCAAACTCCCAAAATTAGCACCCCGAGACGCGCACCTTAATCAGTTTCTCTTCACCAAGCCATTGAGGTGTCAAATAGACATCAATTCCAAGCAATTTTATACAATATTCGAGAAAATTTAATTAATTTTTTTAAATACACCTGATAAAGACAAGTCGTTTATCGAAACGTTAGTTAAAATTCCTTCCCTTTACATAGACGAGACGGGGAATTTATTTATTTCTTCAATTTTATATTATTTTTGTTTTTAAGCTGAAATAATTATTTTGATTGATTGATGCAATTTACGGAAGAGTTTAAAGATGTCATCAAAAAAGAATTAATCATTTTTTTTGTTTCACAACTCATTCATTAATTTTATTTCAATTATAAATTTCTCTAGCAAATAATGAAAGAGAGAATATTTTTTTTTTTTTGACATTTATTCGTAAACTTTAAGAGATTGATTAAAAAATATTATGCATATTTTGAAATTAAAAATTTTAATATTGCCTTTTTTTGATTAGCATTCTATCGTTTTTTTTTTTTTAATCTTTAATTTTGGCTGCCAATCAATTGAAATAAACAGAAACGGGGAGGGGAAAGGCGGGGGGGGGGGGGGGTTAAATGATTTCAGACGCCGAATAAGATTTTAAACTGATTTGACTAATTTTTCATAAGGCGAGACATTTTTTGAGCCTCTCCGATTTTGAGGGTTCTGACGTCCTCTATAAGGGAGGGAAAATTTCATTTTGAAATTTTAAAGGGAAGTTGGTGAAATAGAATGTGACAGACAGACATACACTCCGCAAATATAAATATATTGGAAAATACAGTAGATTAATGAGATGTGATGTGGAGCAGCCAGGAAGGAAGCCTCTAGTAATTTAATCAAACTTCTTAAACTAAACGTTTCAGCCAATTTTATTGCTACATCTTCAGCAATATTCCTAGTTTGGAATATTGCCGCTGCAATATTGTCAATATTGAGCAAGATGCGCAATATTTCTGCAATATTGCTGCAATATTTTGGCTGTGTGGGATAACAATGAAAATATATAAATTTTTAGTATGCACCATCAAGAGAAAAGATATTGGACAACCCCCTCACGTCTACCTAAATTCGAGGTATGTATGTAGGTTCACCGTGCACCTGTTGCATCTGCCTAGTTACGGCCCTGTATACATACCTCAAAAGGCTCTAAATTCAGGTAGACGTGAGGGGGTTCTCCAATATCTTTTCTCTTGATGGTGCATAGTAAAAATTTATATATTTTCATTGTTATCCCACACAGCACAAAATATTGCAGCAATGTTGCAGAAATATTGCGCATCTTGCTCAATATTGACAATATTGCATCGGCAATATTCCAAACTAGGAATATTGCTGAAGATGTAGCAATAAAATTGGCTGAAACGTTTAGTTTAAGGAGTCTGTTTGACTGAATAGAGGCTTCCTTCCTGGTCACTTCTGGAGAAAGAGAGGTGGGGGGAGGGGGGAATATCCACCATTTGTTTTATTCATTTGTGCTTTTTAGCGCCCCTTTTTTGTCGTTTTGATCCCTAAAGCTCGCTAGTATACAGCAATGAATAAAATATATTCCCTCCATTCAACATCTCTACTTTTTTTTTTTCTCCGACGGAAGGGATGCATTAAATGTTGACAAAACCTGCCTCAAACGATCTATCATTTTATTTTAGACCCCAAAACACTTAAAATTAAAAACATTGTGTGGTTTTATGAAACCACGATGCAAGTGAAACTTTTTTCGGATCGTAGGCTTTTAACTGAAAATTTTCAGAAAACTATTCAATTAATTATGGGTATTAAAATCGCGTTTTTAATCTTAATTTAATAATTGGAAAATGGGAAATCAATAGACGCATGTTAAAAACTGAGAAAAATATTTATTTAGTATTTGAATCATTTTAAATTATTTTAAAAATTATATTTTATCAATTTAAAAATTGAAAAATTAAATCTCACAATTATTTTTTATAATTCGTCATATATATTAAATTTCAACTTTCCTATTTTTGTCGTCATGGCTTGTGACGTCTTAACTTACAGTGTCACGGCCTTGACGTCACACAAGCCGTGACAAGCCGTCACGGCTTGTAAAGCGACATGCTGATAGAGATACGAAAAAATTTGTGTCGATCAAAATAAAGTTTCACTTTAAAAAAAAAAGGTATTTGCATTCATTTAGTGATTCACACAAATAAATAAGAGAGAAGGGAAGAGTGTTTTGATTTAGAGCTCGTTAAAAGTTTATTTATTTTCACCTAACCTTTGATAATAGATAAATTAGAAGTGGAACGAGCGCAGAGCTCTCGTTTCACCGATGTTTATAACAAGTGACCTTTTATTTATTTGTACTAAAGAAAAAAAAACATTAGAATAGATAGCAACAATTAATTCAGAAACCAATTTGGCCAAGTCCAAAAAGAAATATGAAATTTTTTAAATCATCGGTGTAGAATTGAAGAATGGTTCGTTTCCCAGACAATACAATCGATGGATGAGAGCAAAAAAAAGTAAGAGGGTTCTACTCACATCATAGTGACCGGGTAGGGAGGCATGCACGAAAAAATTAGCGGCTTGAATAACTCCTCTGTCTTAAGAGGGATAATTATGTTGAATATACGGCTTGAAAGAATGATTCTTCAGCTAAAGATTTCACCATTTATTTTTTTCCTATTAACTCACCGCGCTGCGGTAAATTCTAATTTGAAAGTTTAAACCACTGTAGATTCCGAACGGCTATTCAGATCAGACTAAATGTGATGTCAATTTGTGCAGAAAGAAAAACTCTAATCGAATAAATAAAAAATCTCGATTAATTAACTCTAGAATCAATTTTTTTTGTGTCGAGATATATTTATTTTCCGTGGATACGTAGTTACGTATAATTCAAGAGGTCAAATTTATAAACATGGGAAAATATTTATATTTTGTTACCATGGCAACCATTTCTACTATCTTTCCTATTAAATACAAGAGTAAAGTGGTCTTCAGATTTCAATGGTAAAATGAGAATATACATTTTAAAGAGAATCTAAAAAATAATTGATTTATGAATTAAAAAAAAAATCGTTGGAGCGAATTTTGAGAAAATAGAAAAAACTGAAAAAGTACATCAGTAAAGTACTATATAGTTGCTTTTGCTTTGAACCACTCATCTGTTAAATTTTTATATTCACCGACACCAATTTTAAAGCCGCATTTTTATTAAATAAATATTTTTATTTAATGAAGATTTTTTTTTTTTTTTTTTAAGATTTAAAATATTTTATTGACCATTTTAATTTACAGTTTTAATTGATGCATTATTGACATCAAATTAAAAAAAAAAATAAATAAATTTAAATATATATCAATTGTTATTATTTTTCATTCGAGAGATTTAATTATTATTACTAAATTATTATAATTAATTAGCTTTGATTTTCATAAAGATAGATAGAAGGCCCTCGGGCGTTGGTGCAGTGACCTTTTTGACCAAGAGGCGCGGGTTCGCATCCCGTCCCAAACAACAATTTATTTCAATCGGATTGGCTACCAATAGATGCCGAAAATTACCTTAATGAAATTAAAAAAAAAAAAAAAATTGATAGAAGAACCCAATGCTTTCCAATGGAAAAATACAAAAATAATTTGTTGAGCCTTGCAATTTGAGAGTTTTGGGGCTCAAATCTTGGGATAAAAGATCATTTCAAAATTCACCCTGGTCAAATAGAGAGTGACAAGCGGACAGACAGGTATTAATGAATTATATACAGTGGCAATCACAGGATTTTGTTAATGGAAGGGAAGGGGGCCGAAATTTTTATTGAAGAGGCGGAAAGGTAGTGGCGTATTCAAGGAGGGGGGGGGGGTAATGGTCATAATTATTGTATAATTGAAATCATTTTTTCCCTTCAAAGCCGGGGGGCGGGCTTGCCCCGGGACCATATATAAGATTATTTGGACCCTGTTACGCATTAGTGTGTCAAGCGCCAGGTACCGAGTTTTGAGAAAATTAACATTAAAGTTTTTTGTTTTATAATTTTTTTTGTCAATTTTGCAAGTAACATTAAATATAAATTTTTTTAGGACATATTTCATAAAAAAATATTATTAATTATAGCATTTGAAACAATATTCTGTGCTTAACTTAATTTTGAATTTTTTTTGGCGCTTGACACACTAATGCATATCAGGGTCCATTTATAAAATACAATGTAATGAATTGAATAAAGGATTGAAGAGGAAAGCAGCCAGGTAGGGAGCCTCTATTAAATTAAACTCGTTGATTTAATCATGCCATCTTCAGTGCAACTCCAAAGCAACCAGGGGCGTACATAAGGGGTCCGAGGCCGGCCCCCCCCCCCCGAAATATCTGCGCGGCCCCGTAGCGCGAAAATGTAGGCCCTACAAAAAGGAAATGACCCGTGAACAGGACATGAAAAAAATTTTGGTTCCATGGATGGTGCCGTGCGCGGCAAAAAAATTTTGCGTCTCTAAAAAAAAGGTAAAATATTTTTCCGAAGGGAAAAAATTTTGGTTACGCGAAAATAAAAAATTTTTGAGATCAGGCCCCCCCCCCCCCCCCCCACCCCCGAAAAAATTTCTATATACGCCCCTGAATTCAACTGAAGATGGCATGAATAAATCGGACGAAACGTTTTGCGTGATTTTTGTTTTATTTTTTTTTTTACACCTTCACTAATTAATAATTAATTTAATTTTTTATTATATCCCCCATTCAAATGACGTCCAAGTGAATAATAATAAACGAAAAATAATCAAAAATGATCTTTGTCTTGTGAACAATTCAATTAAGGAATCCTCGTGTTTAAGATGCATTGGATTGTTGATAAACTAGTGACTTTTGGTTTTGTTAGGTTAGTGTTTAGTGAGACAGACAAGGATAGAGGGATAATGTGTCTAGGCTAAATGTAGCATCTGTCATCTACTCACACACACACACACATAGACGACAACGGAGAGAGAAACACACACGCACACAAAGACAGTGAATGTGGGACCTGCCTGCTTGACGAGGGGGATGAGAGTCCTCTCGATGCTACGGGTCTTAATCTGCAAAGCGTCCAGGTTAAGATCATGCTGTTGGCTTGTGTTGGCGTTGGCAGCCATTGAGAGTACCACCCACCCCGTGCCCGATAAACACACGCACACGCACACGTTTATTTAAGACGCGTGCGCCACCGACGCATCCATGCGCCGACAAGCGGCTTTGCCACGGACTACCCAAAGCCCAGCATACGCCGAAAAATGTGAGGATACTGCGCATGAACATCAAGCGAGGCATTTACGTCATCGTTTTTCTTTGGCGTCGTCATCATCGAACGTCGTCGACGGTGACGATGTCGCAATTAATAAAATTTGTTATATAATAGAATATTTACACGCCCCTTTAGCGAGCTTTGAACTTGCCAACCGGCTAACAAAATACAGTCACCAGTACTGTCTCAAATGGCAAGGGGTGGGCTTTAAGTGACAACCCCCCCTTCAATGCAGTCTTAAATAATTTAAATTTAAGGAGGCTTAAGAAACATGAAAATCAGCTTAGGGCCTACTAGAGGTATTAAAATTTTTGGTTTTTATTTTATTAATAAATTATAAACTTTTAAAATTGTAAATAGACTCTCTTTTATTTAACAATTTCCCTATAATAATAATAATAATAATGCTAAAAGCTTTGTTTACATTTATTATAATGAATAAATAATAGCCTATTAATAATAATAACAAATTATTATCGAATAACACTGGAGGTATTATTACGTAGATTTAATGTTTTTTTTTTTTTTTAATATGCCAAAATTTTTACTATTATCCGTTCTTTCATTTTTGTTTTTTTTTTCGGGTTTGTTTCCAGTGCGTAGGTTATTTAGCATTTAGTTTATATATATATTTTAAATTATCATTGCCGATGGCTTTTCAGAAATATTTCACCACCTGGACCTGTAGCACAAAAGGCTAGATCTCTATTTCTGGGCTCGGGCTATTTCATTTCATTTGGACACTTTAGGTTATTCAAGTCTTTTAGGCAACTTAAGGCATTCAAGACTTTAAACCATACTCGTATTTATAAATATATATATATATTTGGGGTCCAGGCATTCTTATTTAAAATATAGACGTTTAAAGATACACAGTATTTAGGTTCATTTGAAAATAGCCTGAATAATACGTATATTGTTGATTAATAATGAGAATATATATACTCTGTGAAGAATACTGGCTTCCATAAACTGTTTTTTTTTTTTCAATTTAAGTTATTAAGGAAGCTTGACGAAACGGATGGGTGGCAGAGTGTTGAACATCTTCTATTAATAAATGTTAATTACAATAAAATCAATTAAAAATATATCTACACTTATAATTTCAAAATGTCCGGTCAACAGCTCTGCCATCTAGCGAGGGATATTATTATTATTTTAATTGCAAAAATTCGTCCCTAGATGGCTATACCATCGTAATCCATAAATTGACATTTTCAAATAAAAATATATTTTTAATAAAATATAAATCTATGTGTTTCTATATTTTTAATTGATTTAATTTTAATATTTAATAAAAAAAAATGGCTGTATACGAGTTGAATCTTATTTATAGATGTCTTCCTAAGGTAATAAAAATGTTAAAATACAAAAAATATATCATTCTAACCTAAAAATTTATTTTCTTCACAGCAAGAACTCTTCAATTGTATTAAAAGGACAGCTAATTATATATTTGATAAAGGAGGCTTTTTAAGGAAAATTGAAAACTATGGAGAAAAACCTTTACCATATAAAATGAGATCGCACGGTGTCCTTCATAGAAAAGCAAAGTGAGCAAAAACTTACATTTAGATAATCAAATCTGTATATCTATTAAAAACTAAATAAACAGAGAAGGTATTGTCATGATTCAGCTAAAAAAGAAGCTAAAACTTGCAGTCATTGAATAACTGATTACCTCACAATTAAAAAAAAAATTAAAAATCATGACACCCCTTGGCCCACAAGTTCACTCTGACAACTTAAGATTCGTAAGCAGCTGACCTAAAATAATATAAAATTATATGTCGTTAACCAAATAACTAACTTTGTTAGTGCCATTGAATAAGAATGATCATTTGGAACATCAGCCAGGGAAAACAAAACTCTTCAGAGTTTCTTTTTCTCAAATTTTACTTTTTTTCTAATAAATCATATAATATTAACAAATTTGAAAAATAATCTTGAAGAATAAATAACTAGAATTTCACTATAGGTTGTTAGGTAATTGAAGAACATTTAATATCCTTTTTTTTGGGGATTTATTGCTGACATGCGATACAATAAGTTCCACTGTTGATATATTTATGTACAGTGAG
>JAKCPI010013743.1:0-10743 GCA_023213315.1 Euborellia annulipes
AAAAAAACCTGTTGAACGAGAAACTAAAGAAATAATTACTGAAAATGTAATTCTTTCTCGGACTGATAATCGAGGATTTTCAAGGCCAGTTCATAGTCAAAAAATAGCAGAAAGTTCATATGGAAAACGAAAAATTAAGAAAGTCGGAAACACATGACTCTGGAAAAAGAGTTCGATATTTTCCTGATGAATCGATAATTATTCCCTTCAAGATATGGTAAATCAATATTATTTAATTTAATATAATATAATAATTTGAGAAATAATTTTTACTTTTTTTTTTTTTTTTTAGTTCGTTCAAGAGAAAAATGTCCACGAGTGATGATAATTTAGAGCAATTTGTGAAATTAGCTGGCAAGGTAAACAAGCAAAAGTTGCTCTTGTTTTTTTTTTTTTTTTGAACCCTTTTCCGCTACTGAGGCTATTTGGGGGATTTACTTTATTATATAAATTGTTTAAATACATAGTTTCGATGGGGCAGATGCTATTGTATGTAGGAGGGGGATTTTATTTTGAAGAGGCGTCATCCTGATTTTCTCAGAAGCGCACATTTTCTTCCAATATGCGATTCTTTTGTTTCTTAAGGCTGGCTCGGGCTCATATAGACTCTCATAAAAAAAGTATTTTGTATTAAAAATCTATCAAAAACAACCAATTAAACTTTTAATTCTAATGAATAGTGGAACGTGGCTTTAGTTGTATTGAGTTGAGTTAACTCTTTATTCGGAACGTTTCGACTGGGATCAACGTTCCGAATAAAGAGTGCTTAATTATTAAATAGAGGCTCAATTATTGGCTTCAATCCTCATCCCTATTCAACATTTTAATTCGATTTTCTCCGAACTACACAATTCTTGTTTTGTTTTTTGTATTATTTAGACTAAACCCGATCATGATTATGATGCTGATGATTCATTTGCTGAGAAGATGAATGTGAAAGAAAAGCTGGTAAAGCCGAATCTCGTGAAAGAAATCGAGCAATTGCAGAACATCGCAGAAAGGCAAAGGTTCTTGATGGATGTAAATACCGTTTGGAATCAAGCACAGAAGCATCTTGTTGTTGCTGTTGGACAAAACGTAATTATAATTTTCTTTTTCTATTCAATTTCTAATCGAAATTCATTAATAAATAAGGATCACCTGGCTAAATCTGAGTTGAATTTGCTACTTTTATAAAGAAATATAAATAAAAAAATTAATTAAATTTAAGAATGTTTCAACTAATGCCAACAGTGAATTCTTTGGATTATTTTCAAAATTTATAAATTAAAAATAAAAAATTTTTTTTAGGTGTATTTAAGCGTCCCAAGTCATCAATCTCTTACTGAAGGCCATTGCTTGATTATTCCAATTCATCATGTTCCTTGTTCCACACAATTGGACGAAGATGTATGGGAAGAGATTCAGGTAGTTTTAAATTTTGAATTTTAATCTACCAAGAGAAGGAAAATCTAATTTTAAATCTTATTTTTATTTTTAGATATTTCGTAAAAAACTTGTCGAAATGTTTTCTTCTATGAAGATGGATCTTATAATATTTGAATCTGCTTTATCTTTAAGAAAATTTCCACATATGATTTTAGAATGTGTTCCATTAAATTCGATAATGGCGCACTTGCACCAATTTATTTTAAGGTACCCCTCTTAATTTATACATATTTTATTTATATTTTATTAATTGTATAATGTTATTTATTTTGATTTTTAGAAAGCCATATTGGAGTGTGAAAGAGAATGGTCAAATAATAAAAAGCTAGTAGAGATGGGTAAAGAGAGAGATGTACGACGTGCAATACCAAAAGGACTTCCTTATTTTGCTGTGAATTTTGGATTAGATAATGGATTCGCTCATGTTGTTGAAGATGAAGATTATTTTCCAAAAAATTTTGCACAAGTAGGTTTGAATTTATTGAAATTTTAGTGATAGTAAAATAAATTATTGGTACAGTGAGGGGCTCCCTTCATCCTCTCTTTCATGCATTTCACTTAAGATTATTTCATTATTTCTTTAAAAAAATGGAATTTTTTTTTTTGGAATTCTCTTCTACGTTTGATCTATAAAGGTTTCTATTAGAAATTTTTCATATTTTTTTAAAACAATGAAATAATCATATGAGAATATTTCTTTAAGGTGAATAGCTGAATTGATCTTGAAGTAAGAAATAAAGAAAAGAGCGATTGCAGCTACGTTTTTTTCGTTTATTAATCACTTCAAGCCGACGTTTCGGCCAATTTTATTGTGCCATCCTCAGTTGTATAAGAGTTTTAAAAAATAGAGATGTTAATTCATCTCTATCTGTCAAAATTCGAATTTCGCTTCTCAACTAGTCACATCATATGTTCAAATATATTAATATTTGCATTGTTTTATACATAGACTATTGTATATATATGACTGGCTTATGGAGAGACGAATTAATAACTTTATTTTTTATAAACTTTTATACAACAGAGGATGCCACAATAAAATTTGCTGAATCGTTTCGTAATAAAGGAGTTTGATTTGATAATAGAGGCTTCCTACTTGGCTGCAATCCTCTTCACTTCTGTTATTGAATTCAATACAGCCAATTTCTTCAATAATTATAATTTGTTTGAAAGCCATTTATACAGTATGTCTTTAAATTAATTTCTGGAAAATAAATACCAACTGGTTTTGGATAACTCCCACATACTTTGGCTGGAGACCCTTCTCTAAAATTTTTACATAGTTTTCCGTTAAAACTGAGTTTACAAAAATATTTCATAATAAAATCTTGGCTTAGCGATCCGAAATCAGCTGAATTTATTCTCCAGAAATTATACCTTCTACTTTCATATTTTTTATTAATTCATTGATTTTTTTAAGGAAATTATTGGCGGCATGATGGATTTAGATCATCAAATTTGGCGAAAAAATAGGAAAGAAAATTTTGATAATCAACGAACAAAAATGTTAAAACTTGCAAAATGGTTTTCACCTTTCAATCCTTACAAAAAGAAAAAAGAACTGGAAGATGAATAATAGAAATATATTCGAGATTATCGAGACCAAAATCTGTGGCTTAATTCTATATTCAACTTGTTAGATATTTTTGGCCACATCATTTTAAAAATATCTTTATATAAACTCTCAAAACCGGGCCTTCCCTCTGACAGGCACGTAACTTGTAATATATCATTAATTTTATTTTGTATATATTAATTTTATATGATTTTATTAGATTATATATATTTAAAGTTTCTCGAAAATCTATTTTTTTAAAAGACCTTCACATTTTAGTATTTATGGATTTATAGGCAAGGATGCTTTTAACAGGAAAATAAATATTTTGATTTGGATTGAAATTGCGGAAGTATTTTGTTGTGATGAACTTAGGTGTTGATAGTTGAAATTAAAATAAAAAAACTGTAGTAGTAGTAATTTCAACTATCAACACCTAAGTTCATCACAACAAAATACTTCCGCAATTTCAATCCAAATCATAATTGCTTGTGCAAATCCAATTTAAATAAATATTTTGAACCGTAGAATGGACATAGGTTTGAGAAGAAGATTGGTAAAATGTTTGGGCTGTGCTTATGTACAGTGAGTGTTTTAAGAAATGTAATTTGTTAAATTGAAAAATACTTATGAATATAAAATGGATCTAGATTTATTTATCCATTAACATGTTCACGCCGACTCGAAAATTTGTATATATCTCCATGGGCCGGCGCTAAACATATGCCAACATCTGATGTGACGAGCATAGAACACAAGTTATGTGATGTGACCAGTCACACCAATTAGGGGTCTTTTTCATCGCTGGTTATCTCAAAAACTGTTGTTTTTGAAAAAAACGCGAAAGAAAAGTCCCACCCATTCGTTTTCCACTTGTGATTATTTCATTGTTTTTAAAATAATTTTATATATTTTTTAATGGGAACTTTCATGGATCGAACTTAGAAAATTTCCAATAAAGATTTTCATTTTTTTTTTATAAAAAGAAGGTACAGTGAGGGACAATTTTAAGTCCCACCCATGCCCATGAAAGTTTCCATTAAAAAATATATAATATTTTTTTTTTTTTAAACAATTAAATCACAAGTAGAAAACGCATGGGTGTGACTTGATATTCCCATTCTTTTTCTACATGTGATTATTTCATTGTTTTTATAAAAGAAAATGAAAATCTTTATTGAAAATTTTCTAAGCTTTTGAACCATGAAAGTTTCCATTAAAAAATCTATATTTTTTTTAAAAACAATGAAATAATCACAAGTAGAAAACGCATGGGTGGGACTTAATATTCCCATTCTTTTTCTACATGTGATTATTTCATTGTTTTTATAAAAGAAAATGAAAATCTTTATTGACAATAGCTTGAACCATGAAAGTTTCCATTAAAAAAATCTATTATATTTTTTTTTAAAACAATGAAATAATCACAAGTAGAAAACGCCTGGGTGGACTTAATATTGTCCCTCACTGTACATGCCGGCGTGAACGTGTTAATGATATTAAAAAAGCCTAAATAAATTAAAAAGGAGAATTCATAAAATTTGTATATTAAAATATTTATTTATTTATGTATATTAAAAAGTAAAAACAATTATTTATTTACTACGAAAGTTTCTTCCTATGCATCACTTTTCTCAGCTTCATCGAGAGCAGCTAATTGTATAAGTTTTTTTTCCGACACCGCTTGTTGTAATTGAGTTATATTAAAATTGTTTACTGACCAATAATATCTACATCTGAACCTAGGAAAAAAAAAAATTCATTATAAAATTTAAGTATTTTATTTATCATAAACATTTTTACTTACCAATATATAGTGGAAATAGTAACAAATGAGCCAACTGCTACATGTGAGGCCATTTTTGTTTTACTTGTAAATAAAAAAGTCGCAAGCCCAAGACCAATTCCACTACCTAGGCCATTTAATAAACTTGAACGAAAACATGGAATTTGTGAGAGATCTCTTCCAAAAAGCATTAAACCCTGAAATAAAAAAAATAAAATCGTAACATTTATATATATATATATATATTTAATGATTCAAGATTATATGAGGTGAATTATTTTGTAAAAAATCTGGTGTGACTGGTCGCACAGCACACAACTTGGTAATCGGAAGTTGTGTTCTGTGCTTGTCACACCAGATTCGACATGTGATTAGTTTCCGACAGTAAGTTACATTCGATTTCAAGATATAAAATTTATATGTGAAAATATATTTTGTTACTATAGCAACAATTATATTCAATAGTAATTAGTAAATAGTAATTATAATTGCGCTAATCTAACAAAATTATATTTAAGTTCGGCCGAATCTTTCCTATGAAGTACAAGAGTAAAGTGGTCTTCAGAAGATTTCAATTGTAAAATGAGAATATACATTTTAAAGAGTATCTAAAAAAATAATTGATTTTTGAATTTTAATCAAAATTGTTGGAGCGAATTTTGAGAAAATCGAAAAAAACTGAAAAAGTCCATCAGTAAAGTACTAGTACTCTTTGGCCGATTTTGTTCAAAAGCTTCGAGTCAGGTCCCAGAAAGGTAACGTACTTAAATATAAAATTTCAACCTCGTAACTCTTTTCGTTCTTGAGATATTTTGTTCACGACACATCGAATTTTTGACATGAATCCAATACTTGCTCTCTATAAATTAACATATAGGAAAGAGAAAGTAAAATAGCCAATAAATAAGTTTCTTTTAATTCAATTAGATGCCATTCTTTTTACGTATAAAAACTCAAGTTCTGAGGCTTAAAAAAATGTTAGAATAGTGGCTAAATCTACTAGATATGCCCCATCTAAGAATCACAAAGCTTTTATTTTGAAGACTTAAGCCATAGATAAATGGCATTAAAACAGAATAGATGGATTAGAAAGTTTAAACTTTTTCGGAAAAGCGGATGTCACTCTGGCAGCAAAAAAGAATAGTAAGATTCCTGTATTTATTGAGAATGGAAAGTGAAATGACTAGAATTCTCTAATCTCAACCTGCAGTCTGGTTTGGGAGGATACCTTGACTCATGCTGAACACATACTGAATGTTTGTTTCCTGCTCCTGTTCTGTTACCCTTGAATGTCAGGTTTATTATTCAGACCCCAAATTAAAAGATATAAAAAGAATAGATTAATGTTGAAAAAAAACTCATCTACCATCATCTCATTTAGGCTTTATAAAACATTTTTCTGGTATTGTAAAAGAAAGAATGTAAATAAAGATGTTAATTAAATAATAAAAAAAGAATTTCTAACCTTTTTTTCTTCCTCTTCATCCATAATGATAAATTATTTATACAATTGTAAATTGCAATGAAAAATTACAAATGATATATAGATTTAATCTGTCTGAAGCGGTTCAAGAGAATGTTTGAAGAATTCTGGTACATGAAAGGAAAAATTAAAATATAAATATAATTGTCAAAAGAGGCACACAGGGAGTAGAAAGCTTGGAATAAATAAGACATTTCTAAAAGTTTGTTTCTGTTTTATGTATGTTGCATTAAAATATCGGTTTAATCAGGCAGGGGAAATATTACTAGTACTTTGTAATTTAATATAAAAAAAAAATATTTACAAAAATTCAAATTTTTTCTTGTAAATGTCAATTTGAAGTGCTGACTAGAAGGTTAAAAAGTGTGTTCCGGGCCCCAGCGCAATTGGTTAAAATTGTGACCTTTGTGCCAACATAAATAAAAAAAAGTTATTTAAAAATTTGTCAAAATTCCCTAATCATAGGGTTATCAAAATTTATATTCCACAAATCCTTTCTCTCGTTATAATGATAGATAAATGAAATTGTAAGTTAGCATTAAAAATAAAAGGAAATTAATAATATGATTTTAAAAAAAAAGTGCAACAGGTGGATTTGAACTCGCGAAGTTTGGTAAAGTGAGAATGGAAAAAAGATTTTTGTGGACCACTTAACCAAGTCAGCCACTTCGATTGATATTTAAGTAAAGAAAATAATAGACCATATAAGAAACACTAAATAAAAGACGTATTAAAAAAATTTTAATATTTCACATATGATATATCATTTTTTAGTACGTTTTATGTAGATTAATAATTTATAATCCAAATTCCAATAGCAAGCTTAGTTTTCAAATTATTCAATGGGCAAACGTCAGTTATGCCTTGATGTAATTAAACCAAAAACTCTATATAACATATGATACATGTTATTAATTCTTGAATTCCCCCTACTAAGAATTCAAAGCCCTTATAATTATATGATCTAATTTTCGAGTTATTGGCGATCAAAGTTAAGACTTGCAAGTAAGACTATTTTCCACCTTAATGACATCAACACTCAATTTTCTATATTATTGAAAAAGCTTATTTAGCATTGTCTGATTAAAACCAAATTTTTACCAGAGATTTATAATTAAAAAATGAGTTTTTTTCTAAAGTTTCATTGAGATTGGTAAAGAAATAAATAAAATATTGACTATTTTGTAAATTTAGTTTTAGAATTCGGGATCCCGGATTGGTAAAGAGAGCGCTCTGTGAACCCGGTCTAGGCTTGAATCTGAGATCCCAATTCTAAAACTTAATTTACAAAACAGTCAATATTTTATTTATTTCTTTACCAATCTCAATGAAACTTTAGAAAAAAACTTATTTTTTAATTATAAATCTCTGGTAAAAATTTGGTTTTAATCAGATAATGCTAAATAAGCTTTTTCGAAAATATAGAATTGTGAGTGTTGATGTCATTAAGGACGAAAATAAGCTTAACTTTGATCGCCAATAACTTCCAAATTAGATCATATAATTAAAAGGGCTTTAGTTCTCTGGAATCAGGGGGAATTCAAGAATTAATGACATGTATCATATGTTAGACAGAGTTTTTGGTTTAATTACATTAAGGCATAAACAATCAGACGTTTGTCCATTGAATTATTTGAAAACTATGGATGCTTTTGAAATTTTAATTATAAATTATTAATCCTCATAAAAAGTAATGAAAAAGGATATATCATATGTGGAATATTAAAATTTTTTTAATACTTCTTTTATTTCATGTTACTTATATAGCTTATTTGTCCTTAGATTAATTAAGTAAAGTGTGGCTCAAGTGGTTAATGTGTCGTCATTCTATCAATATTTTTTCCATTCCCACGTAACTCAACTTCGCGAGTTCAAATCCACCTCCTGCACTTTTTTTTTTATTCTTAACTGTTTTTGTGGGGGCTGGCGCGCGCGCCAAAAATCACCTGGCTCGGAGGCGGCAACCAAGTGTCGTTCTTTTGTATTATGACAGCATGTTTCAAGCCTGTTTCAGTTGATCAAGATTTAACATATGATCGATGCTCTATTTATACACATTTTGTAAAATATATAAAATGATATTTCAAATTCTAAATTGCCCCCTCCCCTGAATAAGCAAATTTCCGCTCCCCCTTCCTCCAAGTTGTGAGCTGCTCGAGGTTTTTATTTACCACCAATATAATCAGTGAGGCGTTACGGGAGAGGGGAGCTGATATAATTGTCGGAGGCCATTTCCCCCCCTCCCCGTAGCACCTCACTGATTAAAATGTTGGTAAATAAAAACCTCGTGCAGCTCACAACTAGGTCGGTCCCCTCTGTTTTGCCACGCCCTCGTTACGGCCCTACCTGTTTTACTATTAATTTATTAATCTCTGGACCATATTACCTTGAAACTTGAATTTACTTTACAAAATATATCTATATATATAGAGATAGATATATATTTGAGATGGTTGCGGCACTAGCGAATTTCGTTTTTCAGTATTATATTAGTAATTAATCTGTGGAATAATTATTTGACCTTGAAAATAAAAACATTTTTTAAATATATTTTAACTATAATCTATAACAAATATAATTTAATTAATTATTAAAATATATACGTGTTTGTTTTTTAATTTTATTTCAATATAAATGTGCTAAAAGATGGGTCTTTATAACAGGAGAATAGAATAGTATAGGAGTGTGTCGGCGCCAAAAGTGACGTCATCAGAAGAAGTAACACTCCTGTCTGTTTCTAATCTCCTGATACAAAAAATATATTTTGTGCACCAAATCCTTATAATAGAATAAAATAACTGATTTGTGCTACACTCTTGCGGAGACTTTAAAAATTATACTTGTTCTAAACGTCTCCACAGGATAGCAGCACCAATCAGCATGATTAGACAATGTCCCTAGTGAATAGATATATCATGCTGATTTGTGCTGCCACCTCGTGGAGACCTTTAGAATTATAGTTCTCAAAGTTTCCGCAAGAGAGCAGCACAATTCAGTAATTTATTCCATTATTTGATGATTTTTGTATACAAAATATAATTTTGGTATCAGGAGATTAAAATCAGAAAGGAGTGTTTCTTTTTCTGATGACGTCACTTTTGGCGCCGACACACTCCTTTCCTATTCTATTCTCCTGTTATTAAGACCCATTTAATATTGAAATAAAATGAAATAAAAACGTATGGAAAAAAAAATATCAATAAAATATAAATAATAATAATTAAATATTATTAAATATAATAAAATAATAATTAATTATTTTAATAATGAAAAAATATTTTACAACTTTTTGATTATTTAAAGAGGTGGAATTTATTTTTTTCTTTATGAAATGGGTTATAAAGTATAATTTTTATTTTAAAAGCCTTCTTTCTGGCCGGTGACACTGTCAGTTCAACACTCCGCGGGTCACCTATCCATGGTTAAGCAGTCCTTGGCTTTGCTTAACCCGAAAGTTCTAAATTTTTTTTTTAATTCTTGACTCGAAAACTACTGAATGTTTTTTCTGTTCGTTATAGAATTTTCTAGAAAAGTCACTGACTATCATAACTTAAGGTGCATTTTTAGTTGAATTGAGTTGAGAACGTGAGTAGCACATGTGTGCCTGGCGTGAATCCTCCAGGCTGAGTTGAGTGTATGTAAAAGGGGCAGGGCAGATTCCATTTTTTTTCTACATATGATTAAGTAAGAATGATGATGATCATTCAGGAAAATTATATATTACATTTCACCACCTTCAGTAGATAGTCAAGCGAGTGCCGTATACATCGAGAGTTTTACAAGTTAATAACTAAATAAATATTTGAGTTAGAATTTCAATGCTTGGTCAAAATATTTCTCTAAATGCACAAAATTAATGATAAAAAATTTTCACTGATATTTCAACCCTTTCGTGAATAGAGGGGCGAGTGTCTTTATTGGTAAGGGAAAGGCTGCTGATGTGGTTAAAGTAGAATTTGATTTGTGCTGTACTCTAGCGGAGACTTTTAAAATTAATATAATTTTTTGAGTTTTTACTCAAGTGCAGGACAAATCCGTAAAAATACATAGAAATATAAGAAAGTATGTGATGGAAGGTGTACAAATTATGCTTAAAAAACTGTTTATTACTTTCTCTTACCTAAATATATAGAGAGAAAGTGTTGGATTCATGTCAAAAACTCGATGTCGAGATTTTGATGGATATACACGTTTTGAGGATCCCTGAGTCCAAAAAAATGGTTTTCGCGAGATGGTCTGTTTGTGTTCAATTTAAAGCATGAAAGAATTGAATCTGAGATCCCAATTCTAAAACTTAATTTACAAAATACTCAATATTTTATTTATTTCTTTACCAATCTCAATGAAACTTTAGAAAAAAACTCATTTTTTAATTATAAATCTCTGGTAAAAATTTGGTTTTAATCAGACAATGCTAAATAAGCTTTTTCAATAATATAGAAAATTGAGTGTTTGATGTCATTAAGGTCCAAAATATAGCTTAACTTTGAT
>JAKCPI010013744.1:0-15113 GCA_023213315.1 Euborellia annulipes
TCTATGGAGATGGATCTTATAATATTTGAATCTGCTTTATCTTTACGAAAATTTCCACATGCGATTTAGAATGTGTTCCATTAAATTCGATAATGGCGCACTTGCACCAATTTATTTTAAGGTACCCTCTTAATTTATACATATTTTATTTATATTTTATTAAATGTATAATAAGTTATTTATCGATTTTTAGAAAGCCATATTGGAGTGTGAAAGAGAATGGTCAAATAATAAAAAGCTAGTAGAGATGGCAAAGAGAGAGATGTACGACGTGCAATACCAAAAAGGACTTCCTTATTTTGCTGTGAATTTTGGATTAGATAATGGATTCGCTCATGTTGTTGAAGATGAAGATTATTTTCCGGAAAATTTTGCACAAGTAGGTTTGAATTAGTGATAGTAGGTAAATTATTGGTGCAGTGAGGGGCTCCCTCATCCCTCTCTTTAATGCATTTCACTGGAGATTATTTCATTATTTCTTTAAAAAATGGAATTTTTTTTTTGGAATTCTCTTCTATGTTTGATCTATAAAGGTTTCTATTAGAAATTTTTCATATTTTTTTAAAACAATGAAATAATCATATGAGAAAATTTCGGTAAGTTGAATAGCTGAGTAGATCTTATATAAGACTTAAAAAAATAGAGATGTTAATTCATCTCTATCTGTCAAAATGCCCTGAATTTCTCTTCTCAATTAGTCACTTCTATGTTCAAATATATTAATATTTGCATTGTTTTATACATAGACTATTGTATATATATATGGATGGCTTATGGAGAGACGAATTAATAATTCAATAAAAATTTGCTGAAACGTTTTGTAATAAAGGAGTTTAATTTGATAATAGAGGCTTCCTCTTCATGTCTGTTATTGAATTCAACACAGCCAATTTCTTCAATAATTATAATTTGTTTGAAAGCCATTTATTCAGTATATCTTTAAATTAATTTCTGGAAAATAAATACCAGCTGGTTTTGGATAACTCCCACATACTTTGGCTGGTGACCCTTCTCTAAAATTTTTATATAGTTTTCCGTTAAAACTGAGTTTACAAAAATATTTTATAATAAAATGTTAGCTTAGCGACCTGATATCAGCTGGTTTTATTCTCCAGAACTTTCATATATTTTTAATTATTTTTTATTAATTCATTGATTTTTTTAAGGAAATTATTGGCGGCATGATGGATTTAGATCATCAAATTTGGCGAAAAAATAGGAAAGAAAATTTTGATAATCAACGAACAAAAATGTTAAAACTTGCAAAATGGTTTTCACCTTTCGATCCTTACAAAAAGAAAAAAGAACTGGAAGATGAATAATAGAAATATATTCGAGATTATCGAGTCCAAAATCTGTGGCTTAATTCAACTTATATATATATATATATATTTGGCCACATCATTTTAAAAAAATCTTTAAACTCTCAAAACCGGGCCTTCCCTCTGACAGGCATGTATCTTGTAAGATATTATTAATTTTATTTTGTATATATTAATTTTATATGATTTTATTAGATTATATATATTTAAAGTTTCTCTAAAATCTATTTTTTTAAAAAGACCTTCACATATTAGTATTTATGGATTTATAGACAAGGATGCTTTTAACAGGAAAATAAATATTTTGAACCGTAGAATGGACATAGGTGTGAGAAGAAGTTTGGTAAAATGTTTGGGCTGTGCTTATGTACAGTGAGTGTTTTAAGAAATGTAATTTGACAAATTGAAAAAATACTAATGAATATAAAATTTCCTTTCTCGTCGAGTTTGCGCATGCGCATCCAAGTTTTATTCATTTTATACAAGTTTTATCCGCGATTTTTGTATAAAACTGCAAAATCGTGTATAAAATCCCAACTCTGGTAGTGAGAGACCCAAGGTTCTAGTCCAGGAGGTGCCTGCGAGACTGCGCTAGTGTCGAGCTGTTTCCAGCATACTGGCCTAGTGTCCCATCTGTATATAATTAATCTGTGCATCAGACATCCTCATAGATAATAACTAAACATTGCTAAACACGTTTATTAAAATAAAGTTTCTTTTATTTAATAAAAACAACAATAATCAAACTATGAAAACAAAGGAAAAAATTGAAGAATTAACAGATAAAGAAATGAATGATTTGGCTGCTAAAATTATTAAAGCAGAAATTATGGGAGACGAGGTAATGTATTTAAATTTGTATTATTATAAAATTTATCAAATAAGAAAAATTAATAATAATATTAATATATATTTTTTAGGAATTATTAGAAGATTTGAAAAGTAAGATGGAATCAGCAAGAAAAGCTCGTGATTCTGGGCAGAAAATTAAAAAAAAACCTGTTGAACGAGAAACTAAAGAAATAATTACTGAAAATGTAATTCTTTCTCGGACTGATAATCGAGGATTTTCAAGGCCAGTTCATAGTCAAAAAATAGCAGAAAGTTCATATGGAAAACGAAAAAATAAGAAAGTCCAAACACATGACTCTGGAAAAAGAGTTCGATATTTTCCTGATGACGATAATTATTCCCTTCAAGATATGGTAAATCAATATTATTTAATTTAATATAATATAATAATTTGAGAAATAATTTTTACTTTTTTTTTTTTTTTTTTAGTTCGTTCAAGAGAAAATGTCCACGAGTGATGATAATTTAGAGCAATTTGTGAAATTAGCTGGCAAGGTAAACAAGCAAAAGTTGCTCTTGTTTTTTTTTTTTTTTTTTTTAACCCTTTTCCGCTACTGAGGCTATTTGGGGGATTCACTTTATTATATAATTGTTTAAATACATAGTTTCGATGGGGCAGATGCTATTGTATGTAGGAGGGGGATTTTATTTTGAAGAGGCGTCATCCTGATTTCTCAGAAGCGCACATTTTCTTCCAATATGCGATTCTTTTGTTTCTTAAGGCTGGCTCGGGCTCATATAGACTCTCATAAAAAAAGTATTTTGTATTAAAAATCTATCAAAAACAACCAATTAAACTTTTAATTCTAATGAATAGTGGAACGTGGCTTTAGCTGATATGTTGAGCACTCTTTATTCGGAACGTTTCGACTGGGATCAACGTTCCGAATAAAGAGTGCTTAATTATTAAATAGAGGCTCAATTATTGGCTTCAATCCTCATCCCTATTCAACATTTTAATTCGATTTTCTCTGAACTACACAATTCTGTTTTGTTTTTTGTATTATTTAGACTAAACCCGATCATGATTATGATGCTGATGATTCATTTGCTGAGAAGATGAATGTGAAAGAAAAAGCTGGTAAAGCCGAATCTCGTGAAAGAGATCGAGCAATTGCAGAACATCGCAGAAAGGCAAAGGTTCTTGATGGATGTCAATACTGTTTGGAATCAGCACAGAAGCATCTTGTTGTTGCTGTTGGACAAAACGTAATTATAATTTTCTTTTCTATTCAATTTCTGATCGAAATTCATTAATAAATAAGGATCACCTGGCTAAATCTTAGTTGAATTTGCTACTTTTATAAAGAAATATAAATAAAAATTAATTAAATTTAAGAATGTTTCAACTAATGCCAACAGTGAATTCTTTGGATTATTTTCAAAATTTATAAATTAAAAATAAAAAATTTTTTTAGGTGTATTTAAGCGTCCCAAGTCATCAATCTCTTACTGAAGGCCATTGCTTGATTATTCCAATTCATCATGTTCCTTGTTCCACACAATTGGACGAAGATGTATGGGAAGAGATTCAGGTAGTTTTAAATTTTGAATTTTAATCTACCAAGAGAAGGAAAATCTAATTTAAATCTTATTTTTATTTTTAGATATTTCGTAAAAAACTTGTCGAAATGTTTTCTTCTATGAAGATGGATCTTATAATATTTGAATCTGCTTTATCTTTAAGAAAATTTCCACATATGATTTTAGAATGTGTTCCATTAAATTTCGATAATGGCGCACTTGCACCAATTTATTTTAAGGTACCCCTCTTAATTTATACATATTTTATATACATTTTTTTAAATGTATAATGTTATTTATTTTGATTTTTAGAAAGCCATATTGGAGTGTGAAAGAGAATGGTCAAATAATAAAAAACTAGTAGAGATGGGTAAAGAGAGAGATGTACGACGTGCAATACCAAAAGGACTTCCTTATTTTGCTGTGAATTTTGGATTAGATAATGGATTCGCTCATGTTGTTGAAGATGAAGATTATTTTCCAAAAAATTTTGCACAAGTAGGTTTGAATTTATTGAAATTTTAGTGATAGTAAATAAATTATTGGTACAGTGAGGGGCTCCCCTCATCCTCTCTTTCATGCATTTCACTTGAGATTATTTCATTATTTCTTTAAAAAAAAAATGAAATTTTTTATTGGAATTCTCTTCTACGTTTGATCTTTAAAGGTTTCCATTAGAAATCTTTCATATTTTTTTAAAACAATGAAATAATCATATGAGAAAATTAGTGTGAGGTGGATAGCTGAATTGATCTTGAAGTAAGAAATAAAGAAAAGAGCGATTGCAGCTACGTTTATTTCTTTTATTAATCATTTCAAGCCGACGTTTCGGCCAATTTTATTATACCATCCTCAGTTGTGTAAGAGTTTAAAAAAAAATAGAGATGTTAATTCATCTCTATCTGTCAAAATTCGAATTTCGCTTCTCAACTAGTCACATCATATGTTCAAATATATTAATATTTATTATATATTATATTAATATTTATTATATTTATATTATATATTAATATTTGTTTTATACATATGCTACTGTATATATATGACTGGCTTATGGAGAGACGAATTAATAACTCTATTTTTTTTTATAAACTTTTATACAACTGAAGATGCCACAATAAAATTTCCTGAAACGTTTTGTAATAAAGGACTTTGATTTGATAATAGAGGCTTCCTCTTCATTTCTGTTATTGAATTCAACACAGAAGAAATACTTCATTAATTATAATTTGTTTGAAAGCCATTTATACAGTATATCTTTAAATTAATTTCTGGAGAATAAATACCCGCTGGTTTTGGATAACTCCCACATACTTTTGGCTCGTGACTCTTCTCTAAAATTTTAATATAGTTTTCCTTTAAAACTGAGTTTACAAAAATATTTCACAATATAATGTTGGCTTAGCGACCCGAAATCAGCTGAATTTATTCTCCGGAAATTATACCTTCTACTTTCATATTTTTTATTAATTCATTGATTTTTTTTAAGGAAATTATTGGCGGCATAATGGATTTAGATCATCAAATTTGGCGAAAAAATAGGAAAGAAAATTTTGATAATCAACGAACAAAAATGTTAAAACTTGCAAAATGGTTTTCACCTTTCAATCCTTACAAAAAGAAAAAAGAACTGGAAGATGAATAATAGAAATATATTCGAGATTATCAAGACCAAAATCTGTGGCTTAATTCTATATTCAACTTAGATATTTTTGGCCACATCATTTTAAAAATATCTTTATATAAACTCTCAAAACCGGGCCTTCCCTCTGACAGGCACGTAACTTGTAATATATCATTAATTTTATTTTGTATATATTAATTTTATATGATTTTATTAGATTATATATATTTAAAATTTCTCGAAAAACTATTTTTTTAAAAAGACCTTCACATTTTAGTATTTATGGATTTATAGGCAAGGATGCTTTTAACAGGAAAATAAATATTTTGATTTGGATTGAAATTGCGGAAGTATTTTGTTGTGATGAACTTAGGTGTTGATAGTTGAAATTAAAATAAAAAAACTGTAGTAGTAGTAATTTCAACATCAACACCTAAGTTCATCACAACAAAATACTTCCGCAATTTCAATCCAAATCATAATTGCTTGGTCAAATCCAATTTAAATAAATATTTTGAACCGTAGAATGGACATAGGTTTGAGAAGAAGATTGGTAAAATGTTTGGGCTGTGCTTATGTACAGTGAATATTTTAAGAAATGTAATTTGTCAAATTGAAAAATACTTATGAATATAAAATGGATCTATTAACATGTTCACGCCGACTCGAAAATTTGTATATATCTCCATGGGCCGGCGCTAAACATATGCCAACATCTGATGTGACGAGCATAGAACACAAGTTATGTGATGTGACCAGTCACACCAATTAGGGGTCTTTTTCATCGCTGGTTATCTCAAAAACTGTTGTTTTTGAAAAAAACGCGAAAGAAAAGTCCCACCCATTCGTTTTCCACTTGTGATTATTTCATTGTTTTTAAAATAATTTTATATATTTTTTAATGGGAACTTTCATGGATCGAACTTAGAAAATTTCCAATAAAGATTTTCATTTTTTTTTATAAAAAGAAGGTACAGTGAGGGACAATTTTAAGTCCCACCCATGCCCATGAAAGTTTCCATTAAAAAATATATAATATTTTTTTTTTTTTTTAAACAATTAAATCACAAGTAGAAAACGCATGGGTGTGACTTGATATTCCCATTCTTTTTCTACATGTGATTATTTCATTGTTTTTATAAAAGAAAATGAAAATCTTTATTGAAAATTTTCTAAGCTTTTGAACCATGAAAGTTTCCATTAAAAAATCTATATTTTTTTAAAAACAATGAAATAATCACAAGTAGAAAACGCATGGGTGGGACTTAATATTCCCATTCTTTTTCTACATGTGATTATTTCATTGTTTTTATAAAAGAAAATGAAAATCTTTATTGACAATAGCTTGAACCATGAAAGTTTCCATTAAAAAAATCTATTATATTTTTTTTTAAAACAATGAAATAATCACAAGTAGAAAACGCCTGGGTGGACTTAATATTGTCCCTCACTGTACATGCCGGCGTGAACGTGTTAATGATATTAAAAAAGCCTAAATAAATTAAAAAGGAGAATTCATAAAATTTGTATATTAAAATATTTATTTATTTATGTATATTAAAAAGTAAAAACAATTATTTATTTACTACGAAAGTTTCTTCCTATGCATCACTTTTCTCAGCTTCATCGAGAGCAGCTAATTGTATAAGTTTTTTTTCCGACACCGCTTGTTGTAATTGAGTTATATTAAAATTGTTTACTGACCAATAATATCTACATCTGAACCTAGGAAAAAAAAAAAATTCATTATAAAATTTAAGTATTTTATTTATCATAAACATTTTTACTTACCAATATATAGTGGAAATAGTAACAAATGAGCCAACTGCTACATGTGAGGCCATTTTTGTTTTACTTGTAAATAAAAAAGTCGCAAGCCCAAGACCAATTCCACTACCTAGGCCATTTAATAAACTTGAACGAAAACATGGAATTTGTGAGAGATCTCTTCCAAAAAGCATTAAACCCTGAAATAAAAAAAAATAAAATCGTAACATTTATATATATATATATATATTTAATGATTCAAGATTATATGAGGTGAATTATTTTGTAAAAAATCTGGTGTGACTGGTCGCACAGCACACAACTTGGTAATCGGAAGTTGTGTTCTGTGCTTGTCACACCAGATTCGACATGTGATTAGTTTCCGACAGTAAGTTACATTCGATTTCAAGATATAAAATTTATATGTGAAAATATATTTTGTTACTATAGCAACAATTATATTCAATAGTAATTAGTAAATAGTAATTATAATTGCGCTAATCTAACAAAATTATATTTAAGTTCGGCCGAATCTTTCCTATGAAGTACAAGAGTAAAGTGGTCTTCAGAAGATTTCAATTGTAAAATGAGAATATACATTTTAAAGAGTATCTAAAAAAATAATTGATTTTTGAATTTTAATCAAAATTGTTGGAGCGAATTTTGAGAAAATCGAAAAAAACTGAAAAAGTCCATCAGTAAAGTACTAGTACTCTTTGGCCGATTTTGTTCAAAAGCTTCGAGTCAGGTCCCAGAAAGGTAACGTACTTAAATATAAAATTTCAACCTCGTAACTCTTTTCGTTCTTGAGATATTTTGTTCACGACACATCGAATTTTTGACATGAATCCAATACTTGCTCTCTATAAATTAACATATAGGAAAGAGAAAGTAAAATAGCCAATAAATAAGTTTCTTTTAATTCAATTAGATGCCATTCTTTTTACGTATAAAAACTCAAGTTCTGAGGCTTAAAAAAATGTTAGAATAGTGGCTAAATCTACTAGATATGCCCCATCTAAGAATCACAAAGCTTTTATTTTGAAGACTTAAGCCATAGATAAATGGCATTAAAACAGAATAGATGGATTAGAAAGTTTAAACTTTTTCGGAAAAGCGGATGTCACTCTGGCAGCAAAAAAGAATAGTAAGATTCCTGTATTTATTGAGAATGGAAAGTGAAATGACTAGAATTCTCTAATCTCAACCTGCAGTCTGGTTTGGGAGGATACCTTGACTCATGCTGAACACATACTGAATGTTTGTTTCCTGCTCCTGTTCTGTTACCCTTGAATGTCAGGTTTATTATTCAGACCCCAAATTAAAAGATATAAAAAGAATAGATTAATGTTGAAAAAAAACTCATCTACCATCATCTCATTTAGGCTTTATAAAACATTTTTCTGGTATTGTAAAAGAAAGAATGTAAATAAAGATGTTAATTAAATAATAAAAAAAAGAATTTCTAACCTTTTTTTCTTCCTCTTCATCCATAATGATAAATTATTTATACAATTGTAAATTGCAATGAAAAATTACAAATGATATATAGATTTAATCTGTCTGAAGCGGTTCAAGAGAATGTGATGAAAGAATGTTTGAAGAATTCTGGCACATGAAAGGAAAAATTAAAATATAAATATAATTGTCAAAAGAGGCACACAGGGAGTAGAAAGCTTGGAATAAATAAGACATTTCTAAATGTTTGTTTCTGTTTTACGTATGTTGCATTAAAATATCGGTTTAATCAGGCAGGGGAAATATTACTAGTACTTTGTAATTTAATATAAAAAAAAAAATATTTACAAAAATTCAAATTTTTTTCTTGCAAATGTCAATTTGAAGTGCTGACTAGAAGGTTAAAAAGTGTGTTCCGGGCCCCAGCGCAATTGGTTAAAATTGTGACCTTTGTGCCAACATAAATAAAAAAAGTTATTTAAAAATTTGTCAAAATTCCCTAATCATAGGGTTACCAAAATTTATATTCCACAAATCCTTTCTCTCGTTATAATGATAGATAAATGAAATTATAAGTTAGCATTAAAAATAAAAGGAAATTAATAATATGATTTTAAAAAAAAAAGTGCAACAGGTGGATTTGAACTCGCGAAGTTTGGTAAAGTGAGAATGGAAAAAAGATTTTTGTGAACGACTTAACCAAGTCAGCCACTCCGATTGATATTTAAATAAAGAAAATAATAGACCATATAAGAAACACTAAATAAAAGACGTATTAAAAAAATTTTAATATTTCACATATGATATATCATTTTTTAGTACGTTTTATGTAGATTAATAATTTATAATCCAAATTCCAATAGCAAGCTTAGTTTTCAAATTATTCAATGGGCAAACGTCAGATTGTTTATGCCTTGATGTAATTAAACCAAAAACTCTATATAACATATGATACATGTTATTAATTCTTGAATTCCCCCCTGATTCCACAGAACTAAAGCCCTTTTAATTATATGATCTAATTTTCGAGTTATTGGCGATCAAAGTTAAGACTATTTTTGACCTTAATGGCATCAATACTCAATTTTCTATATTATCGAAAAAGCTTATTTAGCATTGTCTGATCAAAACCAAATTTTTACCACAGATTTATAATTAAAAAAAGAGTTTTTTTCTAAAGTTTCATTGAGATTGGTAAAGAAATAAATAAAATATTGAGTATTTTGTAAATTTAGTTTTAGAATTCGGGACACAGATCATACAATCAAGATGGGACAGCTCCAGGTTAAAAATTGTTTATAAGTTTAGCGCCCTCTATACGCGTGTCGACCTATTATTTTGCGCGGGAGACCCGTGGCTCAGAGAGAAGACATTAGCTTCTCGTGCCTAAGGTCTCGAGTTCGCGTCCCGTCCCAAGCGAGAAAAATTTATTTAATTTGAATTGGCTACTAATCATTTGAAATTAATAGGGATGGGGTCTAAATGGCCTTAGATGCCGAAAAAGACCTTAAATAAATTTAAAAAAAAAAGTGCACGAAAAATTTAATTTGTTTCAAATACTGATGTGATAGTTGCACAGGAAAACTTCGTCCAATTCGTATTGAATTTTTGATATTTATTCAATATTTTCTGTATATTAATCAAGGGCGGATCCAGAGGTGTTTCTCGGGGGAAAGGGGGTAATCTGGTGTGACTGGTCGCACAGCACGCAATTTTTTCTTCATTTCGGTAATTTAAAGGCTTATTCTGCACTTGTTTGCCAGAATATAAATACAAATCAAATTTTTAAGTGTTAATTTTTAAAATTTTTCATTAAAAATAAATTTATTTTTGAAAAAAAGTATTTTTTTCAAATCTCGGGGGGGGGGGTAATTAAATCCTTTACCCCCCTCTATCCGCCCTTGATATTAATATATATGTTTATCGGTATGATAAAATAAAAAAAAGATTAAAACAATTATTTGAAAATGAACAGTAAATGAAAAAAAGAGAAATTAGTGTTAAAAAAATTTATTGCAAATTGTAAAAAAATTATAATTAATCTGCAAAGGCTGGGCGTGGATGTTTTCAGTGTTGCCTCTTCCTCTTCTTGGACATTGTCATCTATGTAGTCTAGATTTTTCTCCTCTTTAATTATTCCTTTATTTGAAGGGTGCAAGAAATCTACAAGTAAATTGGCAAAAAAATTTTTATTATTTTGTTTAGAAAATTAGGTTTCACCGAATAAAAAAAAATTAACTCCCAGTAGATTGTTTGGCTTGGATGTTGCGTGTATTTTTTCTTCTTGCACAGTGTAACAACAAATCGGTGAAAGAATAACTTGCTTGAGAAGCTTAAGTTGTAAATTATTTTGGAATTGGGTGTCATTGAAATGCCGTTGGCAAACCCTATATCCTCTGTTATTAATCTGTTTTGCAGTAAATGAAATTAATTCGTTTAGATCTAGATTTTGAAGACACTGGCGGAGAAGCGTTTCTTTTGCAGGAAAACAAAATAATTTACCCCATATCTTTTCAGGCAAGTATTTTGTAAAGCATCCCTTGACAATGCATCGAAACTGGATTACGATTATATATTAGTTTTGAGAAAAATGAGTTTAAAGTCTTGTTTTTTTTTTTTTCAAATTTTTTATATAAAATACATTGATTCTGATGAATCGAATATTTTTCAGGGTTCCCCACTGTTTTTTTTTTTTTTTTTGGGAGGGGGTAATTAAAAAACCCCATTGTGGACGGTCACATATTTAAAAAAAAAAAAATAAATAATGAAATAATTAAGAACTTACTTCTTTCTTTCCCATTTTAAAAACACGTAGAGCATATAGAATGCGAAGGGCAATAATTGCGGATGTATAATTGAGTAGGGCACGTTACAATTTTATTATATTCAAATTTATAATGTTTTTTTTTTATTTGTTTATTTAAACTCATGAAAAAATGTTATATTGTTGGCGAATGGAACGAACTCTACAGGATAAATTTTTAACTAGTCTAGTATTGCCATCTAGCCACATATCAGACAACTAAAAACTTATAAACATTCTTCCCATAGAGCTGTCCCCCCCATGATTCGGGATCCCGGATTGGTAAAGAGAGCGCTCTGTGAACCCGGTCTAGGCTTCAATCTGAGATTCAAATTCTAAAACTAAATTTACAAAATACTCAATATTTTATTTATTTCTTTACCAATCTCAATGAAACTTTAGAAAAAAACTCATTTTTTAATTATAAATCTCTGGTAAAAATTTGGTTTTAATCAGACAATGCTAAATAAGCTTTTTCGATAATATAGAAAATTGAGTGTTTGATGTCATTAAGGTCGAAAATAAGCTTAACTTTGATCGCGAATAACTCGAAAATTAGATCATACAATTAAAAGGGCTTTAGTTCTCTGGAATCAGGGGGAATTCAAGAATTAATGATATGTATCATATGTTAGATAGAGTTTTTGGAATAATCAAAATTATTATCGATGGAAATAGAAAATCTTTATAATAAAATAAAATTACTGATTTGTGCTGCAACCTAGTGGAGGCTTGAAAAATTGATAAGTCTCCACTGGGTCGCAGCACAAATTAGCCTTTGACTCCCTGGCCTTTGATTAATTAATTAAGTTGATGGGTGCTGCGACTCTGTGGAGACATTTAGGTCATTGATAGGGGCATAGAGGCGGCCGGCCGGCAACCTTGACCTCGAATGACCGAGATCTTGAGATCAGCTGATGGGTGGTGTGACTAGTCGCACAGCACACACATTTCTCTTAAATTCGATAATTGAAAGTAGTGTTCTGTGCTTGTCACACCAAAATTTTTGTGCTCATTCCGAAATTTTATTTTAAATTTGTATATATTTAGTTTGTCTCAGGAAAATTATAAATTTATTTAAATAAAAAAAAAAAAAAAAAAAAACCCTTGCACAGATTGGGTTTGAACTATGAATGACAGGGCCGGATCTAGGGGGGGGGGGGGGGCAGTGGGTGCATGTGCCCCGGGCGCAAGGGCGGTCCTAGCCTTACATTTTGGGGGGGGGGGTCACTGTTTTTTTTTTTTTTTTTATAGTATAAATAAATGGGCCTGGACCCCAATACATATATATTAATCAAATATAAGTATCGTTTAAGTCTTAAATGGCCAAAGTTGCCGAAAAGATTGTGTGAATGGGAGAGTGAGTGGGAAAAAAGTGTGTGTTAAAAAAAAAGAAAGATTTTTTGGGGGGGGGGGGTCACGACCCCCTTGACCCCCCCCCTCTGGGACCGCCCTTGCCCGGGCGGCAGATATTAGAAGGCGGCAATTAAAGAAATATTTACTTAAAAAAAGGTAAATTGATATTAATTTTGTATAGAAAATTTTAAGGAGGGGGCGGCAAATTAAATTTTGCTCCCCCTAAAAAATCTCTTAGTTCCGGCCCTGATGAATGATTTATACTAAACCAATTATACTATTACAATCTACAAGACAAAATAAAACTTATGAATTTATCTTATTGTATAAAGGTGATGTTTTAATAAATGTATTAGAAAAAAAAGGAAATTGTTAATGATAATAATAAAAAAAAGTTTTTTGTATTTATATTGTTTGATTTTTATTTATTTCATTTCTTAGGAAATTATAAGTTATTATTAAATATAAAAGGAATTTAATAATAAAAAGAATTTAAAAAAAAAGTGCAGGAGATGGATTTGAACTCGGGGAAGTTTGGTTAAGGGAGGATGGAAAAAAAAATTTGTACTGACGATTTAACCGTCTTGGCTAAAGTTGATTTGGTTAGAGATTTGAAAAATAAACTATATAAGAAACATGAAATAAAAGTCGTATTAAAAAATTTTAAAATTGCACATATGATATATCATTTTTTACTAGGTTTTATTCAGATTAATAATTTATAATCGAAATTTTCATAGCATGCTTAGATTTCGAATTATTCAAAGGACCAACTTCACATTGTGAATGCCTTGTTGTAATTAAAGCAAAAACTCTATATAACATATGATACATGTTTTTATATCTTGAATTCCCCCTGATTCCAGAGAACTAAACGCCTTTTAATTATATGACCTAATTTTCGAGTTATTGGCGATCAAAGTTAACCTTATTTTCGATCTTAATGACATCAACATTCAATTTTCTATATTATCGAAAAAGCTTATTTAGCATTGTCTGATTAAAACCAAATTTTTACCAGGGATTTATAATTAAAAAATGAGTTTTTTTTCTAAAGTTTCATTGAGATTGGTAAAGAAATAAATAAAATATTGACTATTTTGTAAATTTAGTTTTAGAATTTGGATCTCAGATTGAAGCCTAGACCCGGTTCACAGAGCGCTCTCTTTACCAATCCGGGATCCCGAATTCTAAAACTCAATTTACAAAATAGTCAATATTTTATTTATTTCTTTACCAATCTCAATGAAACTTTAGAAAAAAAACTCATTTCTTAATTATAAATCTCTGGTAAAAATTTGGTTTTAATCAGACAATGCTAAATAAGCTTTTTCGATAATATAGAAAATTGAGTGTGGATGTCATTAAGGTCGAAAATAGTCTTACTTGCAAGTCTTAACTTTGATCGCCAATAACTCGAAAATTAGATCATATAATTAAAAGGGCTTTAGTTCCCTGGAATCAGGGGGAATTCAAGAATTAATAACATGTATCATATGTTATATAGAGTTTTTTGGTTTAATTACATCAAGGCATAAACAATCTGATGTTTGCCCATTGAATTATTTGAAAACTACGCATTTTATCGAATTTTTGATTATATATTATTAATCCTCATAAAAAATAATGAAAAATGATATATCATATGTGGGAATATTAAAATTTTTTTAATACTTCTTTTTATTTCATGTTTCTTATATGGCTTATATTTCCCTAATTCAATTAAGTAAATCGTGGCCCAGCTGGTTAATTCGTCGTCAAACGATCTATATTTTTTCTCACGTAACCAATCTTCGCGAGTTCAAATCCACCTCCTACACTCCTTTTTATTTTTTAACTGTTTTTTTATACCTCATGTTTTATATTATTTGTTTCTAAACTGCATATATAATAATAATAATAATAATAATAATAATAATAATATTTAATTAAAATATAATTTAAATAATAATTCAAATACATCAATTGCTTTTGAAATCAAAGAGGCCGATTATAAACGAAGTTTGCCGAAGTGATGCTTCGGTTTTTTTCTCTGGTCAATGCTTTTCTTTCAATCAAATCCCAGGTGTTCAATCTAGAAGCTTCGAAAAAAAATCTATATCTATTTCTATCGTCTTTTCAGATTGTTTAAAATCTTGTTTAAACTCACATTTTTCTTTATTCATCTAAAAATAATAAGATATAACCTATTAAGATATTTAAAAAATAGTTAAAAAAATACAACTCGACACCGGTTCAAGTATCTCTCAAGTTAACGTCCTTAATTTCAAGGTAATATTAATTTATATATTTATATAAAACAAGTAATTTTTGTTATTAAAATGTCTTCATTTTTCTATTATTCATATTATCAAACACCAATTGGATCTTAGCAATCTTTAGTAAATTTAATTTAAAAGAAGAAGAA
>JAKCPI010013747.1:0-30072 GCA_023213315.1 Euborellia annulipes
ACTTACTTTCCAAGATTGGTTAGAAGAACATCAATGCCTGGTTGGTTACGCTTCGTTAGAGTGAGTACTGAGCAGGTTTTTGGAAGAGACCGTTTAAGTACGGATTGGAAAAGTCCTTGAGGACCAAGTTCTATAATGATTGCATTGTTTGGCACATGTTTCATAATATTATTTAAAAGAACAGGTGACACCAGATTATTAACTTGATAATCTGCAGACGAAAATTTCGCCAATGATGTGTTCCATTTATCTTCAGGGACAGAAGTAGAAAACCATCGAGAGGAGCGGGGTTTAGGATTTGGAATAACAGCAAGCAATTTTTCACGAAGAAGTGGAGCAATTTCCGCTACATAACGACTATGGAAAGCAAATCCTCCGGAAGATACCTAAGAAAAATAAAATTCAAAGAATGATTTTTGGAATTTTAAAAATTTTGAAATTAATTTAATATCAAAAAGTTACCTCTTTAACAAAAATATTTTCTTCTTGAAGTTGTTTACAAAATTTATTAACCGCTTCCAATGGTCCAGAGATAGTAACATTATCTGAGGCATTATTGCAAGCAATATAAATATCAGAAGGTAAACGTTTTTCTACTTCTTCCCAAGGTAGACCAACAGAAGCCATTGCACCTTTAATTACTTTTTTCTCCAAAGCTGTACGAGCACGCCAATAAGCACATAAAACAGCTTGTTCATGGGTAAAAGCATTATCCGCGTAACTCGAGGCTACTTCTCCAAGAGAATGCCCACATATACCGTCAGGTTCTATTTCTAAATTTTTCATTAAGTCAACTAGAGCGATCTATTGTAAAAAAAAATAAGGAAAATAAAAAAAAACATGCTCCGATATAAATAAAAAAATTCGTACCTGAATACTTGAAATGATCACGCTATTAAATACATTATCAATGACTTGCTGCGAATCAGAATACATGATGTCTAATAAATCGAATTCTTCAGTCTCAAGTACCTGAGCGCTCTTTCGAATGGATTCTTCAAAAACGGGAATTGTCATCAGATCTCGAGCCATTCCTGGCCATTGAGAGCCAAAGCCAGGAAAAAAAAACCAAATCGGTCTTTTTCCTTCTCTAGATATTTGATCTACTTCATGGATGAATTTATCTTTTTTCAAAATGGCATAACCCCGATAATCATGGCCTACAATGGGCTGGCTATGTATTTTATGAATCAAAGCAATAAAATGGTGATCCAATGGCATCTTTTCTATTCTCTCTAAAAAGTTAATAACTGCACTTTCAGTTCGGCCTGATATGAGAACTAATTTTGGAATTTTGTTATCAATTGGATCTCTTTTAGAGTCCTTGTTGGAACGGAAAATTACGTGAGCATTTGCACCCCCAAATCCAAAAGAATTGCATCCAACATAGCCGCCCTCCCAGGGTGTGTTTCTATCAACCACCTTTAATCGCCCATCTAATAAACCAACAATTTTAGGATTAGGTGTTTTGAAATGTAAATTTCCCGGAATTATTCCGGTTTCCATTGCAATTATAATTTTTGCAATTGCAGCTAAACCAGAAGAAGCTTCAGAATGACCCAAATTTGATTTCACAGAACCAATAACAAGAGGTGAAGTACGATTTATACATAATATATCTGTAATACTACTCAATTCCTGAATGTCTCCCAACTGAAAAGGCAAATAATTTAATATCAGAGATGTCATCAAGCCTTATAAGAGAATGGATAGTTTTCTTGCAATTATAGAATTTACCTATCCAATTAATTTACTCGTTTCTGATATATTTACTTACCTTAGTTCCTGTTCCATGAGCTTCAAAATATGATACTTCATTTGGTTCTACTCCACTCAATGAGTATATTTCTTGAAGAAGTTTTTTTTGCAATTCTTTATTTGGAAAATTGATTCCTTCAGATTTGTAACCATCAGCGTTACTTTTAGCATATACAATATCAGTGTAAATACGTCTTGCTACCTTCTTTTTCTGAAGAACTATTGCAATAATTCCTTCAGATCTTGCAAAACCATCAGCTATAATAAAGTATAACATCATTGTATTAAAAAAAATTGATATTATACCCTGACATCTACAATCTTTTTTAAAGAGAAATTTATATGTATCAGGGTATATAAAGAAGAAACATAAGAGAATAACTAGGTTACTATTACCTAATCACTCACCTGCAATATCGAAAGACTTGCATTTACCATCAGGACTAAGCACCCCCACTTTTTGTACTTCAAGGGCAGTTCTTGGATTATAAACTAAATTCACTCCGGCAACAATAGCAGCTTCACATTCACCACGTTGAATCATTTGCCATCCGTCATTCAGAGCCACTAATGATCCAGAACAGGCAGAGTCTATTGTATAACTTGGACCTTAAAAAAGATTAATAATTATTTTAATGTACTTAGAAAATAAGAAATATAATTCAGTAAAATATCCAGTTAACTGTCAAATTTATAATGTACACGTAGGCCTATATTTACCATTGAAATCAAAACTAAATGAAATTCTATTAGAACTCATTGACCGAGAAGAACCATTTAAGCCATAACCAGTGATATCTTCAATATCCCGTTGCCAATAATCGAACGCATCATTGTTGGTGCAGCTCACGAATACTCCAGTGTTACTTCCTCTCAATTCACATGGGTTGTATCCGGAATCGAGGATGGCTTCAAAGACTACTTCGTGAAGAATACGAATTTGAGGATCCATCATTTTAGCAAGTTTTCCAGGAACGTTGAAAAAATTGGCATCAAATTTGCTCAATGTATTTGCTTTTAATTTTCCACTTCGCGGATTGGTGCCAAATATTCCTTAAAATCAATTAAACCATAATCAATATGAATGATACTATACAATACACCTAAGTTTATTAAACTTGTGTTATAAAGAAAGTAGGGCACTTCTAAATGTTTGATAAATCTAAAAAGTGGTTGAAAATACTGTATATAAATTTTAAGCGGTGAAAAAGAAGAAGCTTAATTAATTTAAATTGTTTAATCTTTTTAATTCAATTATATAAATTGATATATTATTAATAAATATATATATATAGAAGTAAGAGAAAGTAACAAGTGTTTTTGAGACCGCTGATTTCGAATTTGATATTATTTTTTCAAAAAAAAAAAATATCTTTATATATATATAGGTCTATATATATATATATATATGGCAGAACCAATATGGGCAAAAGAAAGCAAAGAAACTCTTAATACTACCATTTAGGTGATATTCCAATAGATTCCAATGGCCCATTTCATTTACATTGACGAGTCGTCCTTTTTATCAAGAAATATTTTAAATTCTTAATAAGGGGCGTGAAAAAATTTTTTTGAGAAACTTTTCTATTTGTGGGCGAATATCTCAAAATATAATAAGAGGCATATATCGGAGGCAAAACTTTTTTATATGAAACTATATAGAATAAATAAGGAATATTTTGAGCGCAAATTCAAAAAAAATTCATTTTCCAAAAAGAATAGCAGAGGCCCAAAGTTGAGATTTTGCCCATTTCGGAAGGTTTAAAGTTAGTCACTTATTTTTCTTTCGTTCGGCGCCAGCTCCCGATTGTTGCCCTCTTGGCCATTTTTTCGGGATTTGGTACCACTGTGCGTCGTTCTGCGAGCATCATTGTTAAAGGAAATCAATCTCCGCCATATTTAGAGAAAGATTTGAAAGGTCTAACTCTTTAATATTTTCTACTTAAGAACTTATCAGATGAATAAATAAATAAATATTATATGTAATATTATAATTCATTAATCTAGCTTTTCGTTATTTAATTATATTGATTTTGATTTTATAGATTGATTTCGAAGATGACTTTAAACTACTGGATTAAGTTAAACTTCGACTTCAGCTAGTTTATTCCCTGAGCTAGATCGAGCATCATCATCAGCAACACTAGATCTATTCTTTAAGTGGTGAGTCATTAAAAAAAAACAACATTTTTTATAATCCTCTTTATCAAATGATTAATCGTGAATGTACTTGTATGTTATTTCAGTATTTTTGAGTGATCAATCTATTTGGGGGTCAATATTTAATTTATTTTTGGTAATTATTCAGAGAAAAGAAGCTATCACACTTGTCCAAATATTTTAAAAACAATTTAAACAAATAATTTACCTTTCATACATGGTGGAAATTAATTATTTTAATATATTTCCTGGCTAATTTTCAGTAGCCTACTTTTCGAATTTACAACCAATTTTAAATATTTTGAAGCCCCGAACCAAAACTAAACTAAAATGAAAATATCCTAAAAATAATAATAAGCTTTGTTTCCAATTAAATTATATACTATTATGGGTCCACAGAATAAAATGAACATTCTTTATAATTAAACACACATTATTTTCAACTAATTTTTTATCATATGATTGTTTAATTAGTTAAACAAATTGATGTCTTTAGATTAGAATGACAAAACTAGGCCAAAACTGTTACTTTTAAAGATTTTGTGCGGCAAATTTAAAAATAAAATATAACCTCCCAGGGAACTAATAATGATTGATAATATTAATATAAAAAAAATGAAAAATATATTTAATTACCCTTAGGATAATATCGAGGTTCATCATTGACCAAATCAATCCCCGCTAGTAGTTTTTCTTTAAGCTCCTCTATCGAATCGCATTCAGGCAGACGACCCGCAATTCCAGTGATTACAATTTCTTCTTCTGACATTCTGGAAATTACAAAGAAAAAAATGATAAAAAATTCAAAACTTAGACAAATAAAATTCGATGCCTAGATTTTGATGAAATATGGACAAAATATCTCAAGAACGAAAATTACAATGAGTTTGAAATTTGATACACCCCTGACATGCAATACGAAACTCTTGAATATATTCGATCAGAGAGTACTAGTATACTTAATAGATATATCAGGGATATATACATTTAGTTTTTTTTTTTTTTTATTTGGGTGAGTAGAAAGCGAAGTTTAGATGTGCTGACCTCCCACAGCGAGACTAGGCAATGAAAAAAACAAAAGAAGCTCAGGAGTATAAAAGCAGTGTTTTCCTATCTCTCTTATTATGGGGTGGATAGAGGTGGACCATGTGTGTGTGTGTGGCGCCTTATGTTGTAAATTTTTAAAAGGGTAAATGTGGAAATTATTTTTTTTTTCAGTGGGGGCGAGGGGGGGGGCCCCCGAGCAAAAAAAAAAAAAATTATCTACAGAAACCATCCCCAATTAATTTTTTTTTCTGAAAAGACGACTGAGTCTATTCTTCATTGTCGTCTCCATTGACTAACTGTCCAACTAGAACACAAACTACTAAGAAAATTTAAAAAAATCAGATGGCTTCTTCCATTAACTTGCCTTCTTTTTTTTATATAAATGGCAAATTATATAATGTTGAACAATGGAGTTCACTACCTAAAAACAACAACTCCTTCGTAAACCAAAAATTTATATATCGCCACTTTCCTATAAATTAAAAAGGGAAAATAAAATTAAAAAAATTAATTAAATATTATCTTATCAGTTTAAATATATGTATTTTTTTTTAACAAAATTGGAAAAATGAATTATATATATTGCCTTTAAAGTCAAACATTAATATAAATAAAAATTTATTCCATACAGCCCACTGGTCAAACAACTTGACTCTCTCGAAGGATAAAATATCTACCTAATTACAAGAAATATAAATATGCACATTAGGGGTTTGACTTTTTTTTATAACCTCATATCCCTGTATCATAATTTGATGAACTTTTACTAAAGATTAAATAAAATTACTTTCAAGGTGATTTGATAAAAAAACGTCACGCACAAAATGATTTGAAAATTTTATATATATCAGTTTTTTTGCCAATTTCTTGAAGTCACTGTAAATAGATATAAAATTGAACAGAAGATTTAGACCCACATATATAGGGTCATTAGAGACACAAGAAAGTCAAATATTCTAGATAAAGTCATTGTTGAGGATGATTTTCAGTGAGTGTTATCCTTGTTGAGGCAGGAGCCTTACAATTCTTCTATAACTGATCGCACGACATTGGTTACTTCGGGCAATGTTGATTGGAAATTCATCTATTTTCCAGTGGGTTTTCAAGTAATTGAGCCCTGCTGATACAGTGCTGCAGATAGTTCATCAAAATCTTCAACGCGAAACCCATTGGCTGCTGATTTAATGATCAGCCCATTAGTAAGAAATGAATAAATTTTACGCAACGTGATATGGATTTCAGGCATCAGAATAAATGCAAAAAGGGCTAGAATGGCATGAGAGTGTCCAGCGTACATTGGGGATGTTTGGTATTTGTTGAAACTTGACGTAGGGGACTTGATTCTTCTCAGTGAAGTGACGGAAGACACGAGTGAGGTGGTAGAGAAACTTCATGTCGTCTCCCCAGGCGTCTGTTTCCTTAATTTTAGTTTTAACGTTTCTGAAGGGTCTTTTCAATTTATTATAATTGCTAATCAAATCCTGCACAAAGAAGTACTGGATGTTTAGTCAACCCATGTGTAATTTATTATTAAATCTTTATTATCAATAGAAAAATAAAATATATAACTTTGATTTTGGCTTACTCCTTTCCAGAGGGTACCTTGCCACCCCTCCCCTTACCTGAGATTATCCAGAGCGTTCGGAAGGTTATAATTGACACCAAATTAAGCAAATTAAAACTCATCTATCCGCTTTGAACTCCTCTCATATACGATATACCGGCATATACAAGACTACGACTAGTCAACCTAAAATTTCAGTGGTTTGTGCGTGACCTTTTTTAAAATTTTCATGGAATAAACGTCATGTTAGTCATTAATAGGCAAAAGTAATATTGCGGATTTCATATATAGAGACAAAGTATTTTGATGACATCTTTCAATAAAACTAAAGACACTAATACTTATTTGAAATTCCTATCGGGATCCCCGTTTATTTGCCCGAGATGCTTTCGTGTACGAAGACACACACCTCAAACCCAACCGGCCACTGGCCGTAGCCATCTACCGGCACCCCGTGAAGTTACATCATTTCCTATCTCTAACTCCTCCTCCTGCTTTCGTCTCTAGCTAGTGAACTAATCCTTATTTCTGGTTCCAACCGGCTCCTTATATCCAACCTCTTCTATGCTATGGAGGATGTCCTGGTTTGAGGAGGGACTACCTCAGCACCGGCGTGTAGCCTACTCCTTTCGAAGAATGCATCACTGAGAGCAGTAGCGTAGCCAGGATTTCTGCTTGGGGGGGGGGGGCCCAAAAGTTTTATGAACACCCGGTGGGGGGGGGGAACCCCACCCCTTCTACAAGAAACTTAAAGTAGAGAAATAAAAAACAAATAAAATAAAATTTTTTCTTCTTGAAATAAAAAATAATTTAAATATAAAATTCGTATATATTAGAGATTTTTTCAATTATTTAGAAGTTTTTTTTTAGATTTTAGAATTTATGAGAGTTAATTAAATAATTATTTTTAAAAAAGGGAAAACAATAGGTATTTTTTTGTTTTGGAGAAGGCTTTGGGGGGGGCCCGGCCCCCTGGCCCCCCCCTGAATACGCCACTGACTGAGAGGGAACCTTCTTTACGTCCCTTCCACAGGACGGGGATGTCACAGCAACTCCCTCTCCTCGTAGAGTTGCCTGAGGGCTATTGTGGTGAGATCCTATATTCCAATCCAGGGCTTGCTTGAGGATTTGTTTACATTAAATAAATATTTTTATTTAATGAAAAATCCCGCACGCCAAGGATTTGAACAGGGATCTTCTTTGCAGAAGCTGACACCCTAGCTCACTACACCAGCGAGCCCTCAAAGACACTAATAATGAATGAGTTTTTTGAAATTAATTGATAATATTATAAGTCTGCCGATTTTATTTAAAAGCTTATTTTTGCACTTTAGGAGGATAGTTAACTTACTGTTAGATATACAATTTCTAATACGTAGCTCATTTCCTTCATACTTTATTTTGAACATACATACTCAGACACACAGATAAGGCGGAAGAGAAATTTCCAACAAAATCTCAACATCAAATTTTTAACATGAAATCCTTTCTCTCTCTTATCTATTAACATAAATATAGGTAAGAGAAAGTAAAAAGTCTTCATATACCTTAGTAGTTGTCCCCATCATTGCTAGCATTACGGGTAGGGAGATAGTTCTTCCAGTCTCACTACCCCCTCTTCTCGGTTCCTCCTCTTTTCAATAAATAAAATTCCCGTGACATACCTGTTAGGTGTATCAGTTTTTCTTATTCCCTTTACTACACGGAGTTTATATGACACCCTGCGTCACTTAAATCAAACCAAGAAATGATTTCTTTCCTGAACCATTCAGAAATTTTTCGAAATGTATTTTATCAAATATCTTAAAAACTATTCGATATTTCGAAAAAATAAATTTAGTTTCACATAATTATTTTTTTTTTATTGCGCATTCGCAATTGAGGCATCTGAACCCCCTCCCTAGGTGTGAATTTTGACAAAAAGCTGAAATCCGTTTTTAGATATTTATATAAGCCGGCTAGTGCCGACAATTTTTGTCTTTTTTATTTATTATTCATTATTTTGTTATATATAGCCTAATATTTTTTTTTACAGATGATAAGCTCGTCTATTCATATATGAATGCGAGCTCAATTGTTGTAATGCTAGTGCGCATGCGCAAACCCAAATGCCTTACCTGGTTGAGACGACGCGGAGCATCATTGTTTAATAACGATATTGTCGCCGCCATCTTCCGAGAAATATTTCCGAGGCACAAATCGCTTTCAAATTATATATTACCAGGTGAATAATCAAAAAAATATTATCTTAAAATATCTCAATAATCTTGCTTTTATAATAATTGTCATTTAATTTTGATTTCCTAGGTGATATTGATGGTCTCCAAATGAAGGTCCATTTGCTTCCCAGACTGATTCTATTCTTCATGTATATTCAATATTCTAAATGGTGAGTAAATTATTTACTTAATATTAATATATTGTAATAGAATAATTAAAAATGTTATTTTCACTTAAAGATTTAATTTTAATTATTAGAAAACAAAATTCTTTATCTAGGTTACTTGCTTGATCATCTTAAATATATTTGACTTATTTATAATTTTATTTTTTTTATTTTATAATATTTTAATTTAAAAAAAGTAGACTGATAGTTTTTAGATTTGATTAAATTTTGCATTAAATGTAAAAATGTTTATTAATATTTCCAAAACAATTTATGCCTCTTCATAGGAGAAACTAAAAATTTGAGATACATATTCACAAAACAATAATTAAAATTTTGGAAAATATGTAAGTTACTTGGAAAAATTTTCCTCAGTTATAGGATATTAAAATGAAAAAACACAAATTTTTTTCTTTTTTTCTGGAACTTTTTCCATTTAACTTGCATATTTTCCAAAATTACTTATCAACCGGCTGTTTCAAGAAATAATTAAAATAGGACATAGATCTATATAAAGTTCAAATCATATGATTTTGAAGATGTTTTTAATTACTTTAGAAATTTTTAATTACTTTGGAAATAGATTAATCAAAATATAGGCCTATTTAGTTAATTTATCTTTTATAAATTTATTGATATGACTTACAAAAATTCTATTTTAATAGATCTGTTATGAATGAATGGGAATATATATACATAGGCTATATTTATTTACAATCGTTTTGTTTTTAATTATTTCTGATGATTAACAGTCATCAAATGCTTTGTAAATATAAGGATCCAACTGGCTTAAATAAAATCATCAACGTTTGGTATACGAGGTTAGAACGCTAAGCTTTCCCCCACCCCCGGGGGGAACTAATTTTTTATAACGCAGAAAAAATATTAAACTTTTTCTTACCTTTTATTATTTATTTTGTTTAATTATCTATCTATATTTATAAAGACTGAAAAATGGAGATGTTTTATATTGCACATCTATGTAACACTGTGTTAGTGCAAGGGGTTAGTGACTTTGTTTGATAGTCTAAAACAATTTAATTTGAAAACACGATATATAAATCAAAAGCCGATTAAAGGCAAGAATAGATATCCAGATCTACATGATCTGGAACATAATATAAATTTGATAATTAGGTTAATTATCATGAACGAAATTTTTATGTTTGTCTTTAAAAAACCGTTTGAAGTTTTTATAAACAGCTGATAAGCAGCAAAACTCGCGCACCTCGTCCATCTAGTCTTTGGTGAGGGAATTTTAAAAAATCAAGAGACGTTTACAAAAAAAAAAAAAAAAAAATTTAACTTTTTTGAAAAATTTATCTTTTAGCAATTGTTTTCTTAATTATCTGTTTATTTTCTAGATATTTTCGATGCCAGTGTAATGGAATCATCTTCAGTACTGTACAATCAACCGGCTTTTTGCAAATCGTCACGCATTCTTGATCAATATGTTAGAGAAGATAAACTTGCCATGAATACAATTTTTATATTGGTGGATATGGATGATGGCTTATATTAATAAAATTTTATAATGGAGGGATGGAGATATCAGCCAAATTGGAATCCTCGAGGTTCGATAAAACTCCCTGAATAAGACGTTTCGGCCTGAAGTTTTTTGGCCATCTTTTTGCCATTTATTAGAAATTATACACCAAATAAATTCAGGCCGAAACGTCTTCTTCTGAGAGTTTTATTGATGAACCTTGAGCATTCGAATTTGGTCCCTATTATAATAATATCACATCCACAACTTGAAGAATTATTAATAAAATCTATACTCATCTACCATAACTTATTGAATAGGAATGTTTGACGGTTTGTGTTGCTTATACTGAAGATGATTCCATCAAATTGGGATCAAAATATTTACAAATAGACGGATAAAACGCAAATTACGTGTTTTTCTGGTAGAATGTCCATATGAACATTAATTTATCTTTTATATTTAAAATACCTATTCAACACTTTGCTTAATATATTTCAAGTTTTTTTTACTTAAATTCATGATATAAAAAATTCGGAATAGAGCCAGAAAAATATTATTTTAGCCCGAACTCCCATTCTCTTAAACCCAGGTGTTGAGGTGAGCAGACAATGTTTAGTCTAGGAGAGGCAGTGGAGCCTAAGGAGGAGAGGGTAATAATAGTTTACTTCTATATTCAAATTAGCATAAATAAAGATTAAAATTAAAATATTAAAGTTTAAAAGAATGGAAGGAGGTAGAGAGGAAGGAGTGTCTCAAAACAATGAAACTCCCAGATATTCGGACGTTTCGGTAAATTTATTTGACATCATCAGGAATCAGGTCATTACTTCCTCACATATCTAAGCCTTCGATTGCAGATGAGCAAAATTTTAATGTCATTAACAAGTCCGAAGCAACATATGATTAAATATATTTATATAAATTTACATATGACAACTCCTGATTGCCTGATGATGGTCAAATAAATTTGGACCGAAACGTCGCGAATATCTGGGAGTTTCATTGTTTTGGAGACACTCCTTCCTGGCTGCTACCTCCTTCCATTCTTTTAAGATATTAATCACAGCCACTTCCACACTCAACAAATAAAATATTAAAGTTTTTTTGTCTAAAGGGAGGAGGGACTTCTGGGATCGGTAGGCCTAGTGATGGTGATAAAACATAAAATATCTGAAATAAAAGAACCAATTGCAATATATTTTTTTTTATTTTTTATATTTTTTATAATAGAATCTTTTTGTAAAGATATATTCAAATTCTAATACAAAATACAAATACACTATTTTTTAATATAGTCTATGGTACAGCAACTAGGATTCGGGGACAAATTTGAACCCAAACAAAGAAAGAAGAAAATTCATTTCGATCCTTTGTCTGTTATTTTAAAACTTTTTGTTTTCAATTTACTATTAGCAACAGTGATGTAACCAGGTTTTGCATCTGGACTATAGAGGGGGGACTCTCCTGATTAGCATTAAGCAGGATCCATAGTAAGTTTAATGGCCTATCCCCAACCGTAGCATCGGTGTGCTCTTCGCCAGTCCAACAGATCCTCGATCTCACTAACAAAAACTCACATTCCACACTATATATTAAGGGAGCCAGGTACCTAGAATCCTTATCAGTCTTAGGAGGGTTTTAACTCCCTTCCCCCTGACTGCCCCACCAATTTTAGGATATAAAACCCCGTTTATGTAAGCTACTTTTTTTTGGAGAATAGCTATTTTCCGATCCCTGTCTATACTAAACTGTCTATTTCAAAACTAAAAAATTTCCTTTTATTTTTTAATTCCTTTTTCTAGTTCTTCTAATTCTTTAAGACTAAGTTTTTGTATTGCCTGCATATTCAAACTGATATCAAACATTCTCTCCAAGCTCTGTTTAATTTCTGTACCCATTAATGAGTCTATTCCAAGTTCACCGAGTGTTGATAATTTACTTGTTGAAGCAATATTCTTGATACCTGAAAAATAATTCATGTTTAGAAAGTTTAATTAACAAAATTAAAGAAGTGAAAATTTATGTGTTCTATAAATATTCATACATATATTAATAATAATAATTCAAAATAAAATATTCGTTAATAAATAATTTTATAGAAAAATTATTCAGACAAATGTCAAATATATAAATTTTACTGAATTATTATTATTATTGTATTATATTGGATTCATCATTTGACAATTGAATTATGGATTTATATTTTATTAAAATAAAAGATAATAATTTTATCCCTTCAATTCATTAAAAAATTTAAATGTAGAAATTTTTCGATCAATCACTTTTTTATTATAACCAAAAGAATTTAATAAAAAAAATATATATATATTTTCCATTCACACACACATACAGACAGTCTTTTCGGCAACTCAGGCCATATAAGACTTTTAACGATAACCGTATCTTATTTTAATATATTTATTTAGGGTCTAGGCATATTTATTTAAGCCATTTGGTATCCAAATGGCTTAAATAAAATCATCGGACTGCTCCCCTGCTTCTAAGTAAATTAAAATATTTTTTTTTAAAGAGAATTAGCACTGTTCTTATCAATCAAAATTTTTTTTCATTTGTTATTTATTTAATAATCCTTACCTATTATATTCCCAACGATTTCCAAAATGTTTTTATCTTCCGATGATAAAATTTTATTTGTTGATCCTTTATCGGCCAATACATAAGAACTAACAATTGCATGGGGCATTTTTAAAATGGCATCCAATACAGAAAGACAAGATCCAATAGGCTGAGGTGATGTTCCCATTAAATCGATTTCATTAGACAATTTCATTACTTCAATTACATATCCAACATCTCCAATTGGACCCCATTGAATCGCAAGTCCGTGTAAACCATCTCTTCTTCTTGTTTCACAAATACGTTCCATTACAGAATTAGCATAACCATAGTTAGATTGTCCTGCATTCCCTCGTCCAGAAGCAATTGAAGAAAATGCAACAAAAAAATCGAGATCTTTACAATGTTTTCGAGAAGCAATATCAAGATATTTAGTTCCCTTCGCCTTTGCAGCGCAAGAAGCTTCAAATGATTGTTGTGATTGATTTTGCATTAAAGCATCTTGTATATTCTAAAAATAATAACAAAATATAGTTAATTTTCAGATCTTAATTTATACTGCATACTTTAAGAATTTTCTAATGACATTCTTCTATTTAAATTTCAATAAAATTTAGAGTATCTTATGTTTAATGGAAAGAGGATGCAGCCCAATAATTGAGCCTCTATTTAGTAACGAACACTCTTTATTGGGACGTTTCGGCTGGGATCAACCCTGCCATCTTCAGCCTTCAAAGAGCATATTTAAATTTTATATATACAAATAGAGTTGTCATTTTTCAATAATACAAGTTATTTGCATTCTTTGTCTAATGAATGTTATATTCCCTTAAATACCAACAAGTGCATACAAGTTATTTGCATTCATTAGACAAAGAATGCAAATAACTTGTATTATTGAAAAATGACAAATCTATTTGTATATATAAAATTTAAATATGCTCTTTGAAGGCTGAAGATGGCAGGGTTGATCCCAGCCGAAACGTCCCAATAAAGAGTGTTCGTTACTAAATAGAATTATTTGGCTGCATCCTCTTTCCATTAAACATATCAGCTACAGCCACGTTCTATTATTCAAATTATAGTATCTTATACATACTAAAGCCAGGTTGAAAATTCCACCAACAGGTCCAAGGGCTGAAGCCTCTTTTATTAATTTTTCTGTTAACTCTAATGTGTCTATTTGTGTATTTGATACAATCACTTTTACTCCCATATTTCGCCATTTCTGCAAACAATAAGATTGATACCCTGTTTGTATTCCACTTCGCGATGTGAGAACGAAATTTTGAGCCCCACGACGAATCATCCAAGTAACAAGCTCAAGTCCAAATCCACCCAATCCTCCAATAATAATATGACTCTTGTCTGAGTAAAAATATGTTCTTGGAATCGCAGGGATAACAAAACGTTCGGATTTTGTCTTTTTTTCTTCATTTCTTATTTTTAGTACTATTTTTCCCATGTGTTTCCCAGATGCCATATATCTAAAATAAAAAAAATCATTTAGCTTACTCAATAAATAAAGTATTTTGAAATTACATTCCCTCAAATTACCTGAAGGCTTTATCCGGTTCATCCGCATTGAATATTCGAGCAGGAATGGGTTTTACAGCTCCAGATTTTAATCCTTCAACTATTAGTCTCACTAATTCTTTTCGAAGCTCTACTGGTGAATCATAAATCATATCCAAAAGAATTGAATGGATCGAAGTTTGTTTTAGAAATACGGACATGCCTGAAATTTTTAACAATTTGTTATTTTTTCTATATAAAAATATAGGCTATGTAACTTTTAGTTAAAAATTTACCAATTGAGGAATCTTCATTCATATCATATTTGCCAATTTCCAGAAAGCGTCCATTTAAAGCTAGACATCTAAGTGAGGCTTGAAGTTTTTCTTCTGCAAGAGAGTTTAAAATAACATCAACTCCTTTCCCCTTAGTTCCTTCCATAACCATTTGCTCAAATGATGTATCATGCGAGTTTCCAATATGATTTTCTTTCAATTTTGGAAATCGCTCTAATAGATAAGCTTTTTTCTCCTGATTTCCCACAGTAACAAAAACTTCACAATTCATATAAAGAGCAATTGTGATCGCTGCTTGTCCAACCGCTCCTGAACCAGAATGAATCAAAACAGACTCGCCACGTTGCATTTTCGCAGCCATAATAAATGCGGAATATACCTAAAATATATTTAGTTTTACTTTTTAGAAATAATAATAAATGCAACATCTTTCATCTTACAGTGCCATAGACAATAGGAATAGTCGCGGCCTCCTCTAAGGTCATATTTGCTGGCACTTCCCAGATGAAATCAGGATCAACAAGTACACTTGTTGCAAATCCATGAGAATGAGTTATTCCCATTACTCGGCGTCCTTTAGAATCATAACCACTAAATTCCAATCCAATTACACATTCCTTATACTTTAAGCAATCGGCCAAGTCATCTGAGCCCATTCTTCCAGTTGATAGCAAGAGATCTCGGAAATTTAACCCCGCATTATAAATAGTAACCAATTCCATGTTAGGATCAGATCTGAGAAAAAATACAATTAGATAATTATTTTAAAATGAATTTAATAAATATCTACCTATGTACACAAATTGGACTTTCAATCCATCGCACACTTGAGAGATCACCCCGTGTTAGAGTATTAATAAATGCATGTTCAACTGGCATTTTCATTTCATCTCGATTAATATTCTTTATTAAAAGATGTCGATATGAGCCCCATTGTTCATTTTCAAATACATTAATAACGAGATCTTTTCGAGCTTGTTCTGCATAGAGTGGCGTGTTCAAATTAAAATCTGGAGCTGACGAATCTTTAATAAAGAAGCATCTAAAAAAAAAATCAGCTTTATTTTAATAAAAAACGTCAAAGTAAAATAGAATATAGTCTCTCTCTTTTGTTGCTTTCGTTTTTTTTTTCATACTGAAAACTACAATTAATCTTCTTGATGAGTTCTTTAATATAACATCACAGTTTAATCTAACAATTAGATTATTAATAAATTTTATCTGCCCTCGGGCCTTGGCATGCTGGCCTTCTATACCAAGGTTCGCGGGTTGGGATCCCAGGCAGTCCGATGTTTTTATTTAAACCATTTGGTATCTAAATGGCTTAAATAAGAATGCCTGGACCCCAATCAACGGTTTTCGTCAAAGTCTTATATGGCCTGAGTTGCCGAAAATACCCACATAGCACTGCAACCAAAAATCGGACATTTCGACGCCGCAGGGACGTTCTGCGATGTCCCAAAGTTGCAGCACGTCCCTTCGACGTCTAAATGTCCGCTTTTTGGTTGCAGTGCTATGTGGGTACTGTGTGTGAGTGTGAGTGGGAAAAAATGTGTGTTTTTGAAAAAGAAAATTCTATCTATTGTAATAAAATTTCTTTACTTTGTTTCAGGACTCAATAAATCCAGTCAACAAACAATCCACCAAAAACCTGGGCGACGAGTAAAACTGCAGGCTTGAATAAATAAATCCAGTCAAGACTGAGAATCATATCCTTGAAAACATTGAGTTCAGTGCGAGGATAATCACTCTCTGCCAGGCGTTAATGGTAAGAACCAACAAATTAGATTTAATTCTATTAATATACTGTATCTTTAGATAATTTTTTACTTAATTTCGTTATCCTTCTTTAAAATTTTGACTACCCTGAGGTTACAATATACTTGCCTGAAATTTTTTCCTATTGGTTCTTGTTTTAAACAATTCATCATGCCTAAAATTCCAGAATGTTCTTCACCATGACTAAATAAAACAATTTTGCTCTCATCTTCTTCGCTACGTTCCATTGCTTCTTTAATTTTATCAACCCATGATAAGTTCTTCTCTGTTATTTGAATAACAATATCTGTCATAAGTTCATTTGCTTTTCTCAGAAGAATAAAACTTCTATTTTCTACTTTTTGTATTGCAATTAGTTTCAATCCCAAATTTTTGAATAAAATTTCGTTGAATTTAAGAGTATTTTCTTCTAATAATACAAATCCACCTGAGCTTAATGATTGTATTATATTGGCAAGAAATTTACGATCTGTTATCTTATTGCTTGCAATAATCAAATCAACATTTTGTTCTAGTGGTGAAGTTTGAGTTTTTCCAGTAACAAAATGAATATTATGATCTTTTAAATGACTAGGAACTTCATTTTTTCTTGTCACAACTGTAATATTAGCCTAAAAAAAAATAAAATAAAATAATAAATGATCGCTAGGTCTGTCATAAGTTCATTTGCTTTTCTCAGAAGAATGAAACTTTTGTTTTCTAGAGTAGAGTGAATTAAGGTATATAAACGCAGCTAATTTTACGTCATTTTCACAACATTTGTATTGTAAAAAATAAAAAATTAGAACTGTCAAAATTTTATAAAAACATTGAAGGTCACCATCTTTTTATTTTTGTTCAACATCTAATCTTTAGTGCCATCTATATTCTCCATCTGTAAGCCAGTTGAAATTGCCAACCAATATCACTAATTTGATTCATTTTAGACTTTGGGATCACAGTCATATGAAATGGGGAAATTTGGGTGTTGAAAGGAAAAAAAACGCTCACCAAAATTTATTGATAACCATTTTCTCCCGATTTTCTCAGCAACCTCAGGCCTAAATCTTTTTAAATTTGTTCCAAATTAGGTAGCAATTGAGACCTGTGTCTCTAAGTCTTTTCTCCATTATTATATCTGCCTTGGGAGGGGAGGTACCGATTCCCCCGTAAAATTTCTGAGGGTGTACCTGGGTTCCCATGGTTCGGACGAAGATGGATATACCAGAAAAATATACTAATCTACAATAATTTTTTATCTATTTATTTGAAAAATTCCTTTAAGGGAAGATTATTTAAAATTCGATAGACCAATTCCTATCCCCTCCCCCTCTTCTCAAGCTAATCCCGAATCATACTAATATCTAAAAACTAAGGCACTCTCCTGGAGTTTTGACCCTTCCAGCCCTCGGAGTCTTGTAAACCTTTGATATGCCTTTATGAACTTCGACAATTTAAAAATTTATTCGTTTACTCACCGTATAAAGGTTTTCGAGTTGTACTAATTTGCTTATTTCTGGAGACAATAAATTAAGATCATCTGAAATTTCTGTCGCTTTTAAATTTTTTGTTTGAGAATTTTCCAATATTAATTGCACCAAATTACTCAGTGCATTTTCTAAATTTAATTCCTTTTTTGTCTCAATAAAGGGCATAAATAAATATTGTTCTACTTTAGCCGTGTTTTGTGGTTTACGAGAGACGGAATTGGTTTTCAATCCAAATATTTCAAATCCTCCGCACTTAGTTATTTTTAAATTCGGATATGCAGAAACTGTCATTGCTAAAATTAAAAACTGTTCTTGACTAAAGTACTTGATAATTAAAGACACAAAATATCCCTCAAATTATAATATAAATAATACGTACTCTTTTTAACTTGCTCCAAGTGAGATTTTGGATCTATAAGCAATCGTTTCAGACGAATTGGCAAAAGAAGTTCGCTATTATTAGTTCCAATAATGATATATTGGAATAAAATATCCAAAAAAACTACCCAATTATTTTCCCATTTTACTTGACCAATTTTTCCTGCAATAGATACATATTTATTAAGCAAGGTTAATGTTTACAAATAATATTTTAATTGATTGATAGAAATTTCAAACATTAAAGTTTTATATCTACAAAGCTGTGAGTGTTATTTATTGGCGAGGCCAAACATCCCATGGCCCCGGGAATCGAACCCAGGATCTCTAGCCTTTCCGGGGCATAGGCGTGCTGACCATTACACCAGGCCACCGGACCCTCGACGACTATTTAAAAGTTTTATATTTAACAAAGGCCCAAAAATATTTATTTCTCCTCTCCCCTGTTAGAGATAACCAAACCAACAAATCAAAGTTGAAGGTTGCCTATCTCTAGGCGTTTGGAATTTTTATTATGTTTCCTTCTCTTATTGCTATTTAAAATTATATGAATTAAAAACTACTAAACAATGACCTGTGTTCCTACTAATTAAAATATTATATAATAATAATTAATATAAAAAATAAATCGAGACTATATTAAAAAAAAAAAATTATTATCAAGTTATTTACCTTCAATATCAGATTCAACTATGCCTTGAAACATGCCTTGATAATTATACCCTCGTAAACGAAGTAACTTATAGATATCATTTTGTTTAAGTTTAATGTTGTACTTATCTTCATTTTTATTATCTTGATTTGGAGGTAGTTTCACCATTTTTTGTTTAATATTTTCACAAAATGAAATATTTCCAGTAAAGACAACTGAATTTCCTTCAGACATCTCAAACTTTCCTGATTTAACTAAAATACTTATAGAAAATTCCAACTTTTCATTTAAAGGCATAATAGTAGCACGATGAAATCTCATGTTTTCCATAATAATAGGGCATAGTTCAATTGTTATATTATGCATTTTTGCAAAAGCCGTCCATACATAATACTATAAAAAATAAAATATTAATTTTCAAAAACCTATATTTGTCTTTTATAAAATAAATTTTTACTATATATCCAGAAGCTGGAAATAGAAGTCTTCCATCAATTGTGTGTCCTTTTAAATATTCATCTTCATTATTGCTAATATTAACTTCTTGAATTCTTACACCGGTGTTATTCTAAAATTTTTCGATTAGATAGTAAGTAATTATAAATATTCATGTACATTTATTTATACTAACATTTATTCCAAAAGTTGGAACTTCCCATTTAACAGAATGATCCCATTCAATCATATGGGAAATCATTGGAGTACCTCGAGGTACAGGAAAATTTACTTTTGGGTATAATTTTGATATTTTGGGCACTCCTCCTGCATTGTTCAATCTGAAATTTGGAATATAATTTATATTTTATTTAAAAATATTTAATATTTTTAGTAGACTATACTTACTTTCCAAGATTTGTGAGAAGAACCTCAATACCTGGCTGGTCTCGAATTGCTAAAGGAATAATTGTGCACGTTGGTGGAAGAGAACGTTTGAATATTGATTTAAAAAGGCTATGTGGCGCAAGTTCAATTACAATTGCATTATCCGGTATATATTTAATAATATTATGCAAAAGAACAGGCGAGATAAGATTATTAACTTGATAATCAGCAGATGCATTTTTCGCCAATGGAGTATCCCACTTATCTTCTGGCACAGAAGTAGAAATCCAACGAGAAGAACGAGGTTTTGGATTTGGAAGAATTGTTTTTAATTTTTCACGAAGCTCTTTTTCTATTTCTTTTATGTAAGGACTATGGAATCCATAACCATCAGACTCTATCTATTGGATTAATAAATAGATTTAATAAATGAAAATAAAAAAAAAAACTATTGGTAAATATTTACCTGTTTTACAAAAATATTTTCTGCCTTTAGTTGATTGCAGAATTTATGCATTCCATCAATTGATCCAGAAATAGTAACATTATCAGAAGCATTATTACAAGCAACATAAATACCACTTGGCAAACGCTTTTGAATTTCTTCCCAAGAAAGACCAACTGAGGCCATTGCGCCGGGAGTAACTTTTGTTTCTTTGGTGATACGAGCACGCCAAAAAGCAGATAAAATTGCTTGTTCATGAGTGATTGAATTATCCGCATAACTACATGCAATTTCTCCTAGAGAATGTCCAAAAATACCGGCAGGTTCAACTTCTAAATGTTTCATAAGATCAACAAGAGCAACCTAAAATAGTAAAATAATTGAATTAGGATCTATAAGAAAAATCTTTCTATTCAAGCCTTACCTGAATTGTAGAAATAAAAATGATATTATACAATATACTATTAATTGTATCAGCAGCATTTTCTGATAGTATACACTCTAAAAGATTAATTCCGAATTGACTGAGTATTTTGGAACTTTTTTCCATAGATTCTGCAAAAGCAGGTATTATCATAAGATCTCGACCCATTCCAACCCATTGAGATCCCAGGCCCGAAAAGAAAAACCAAATGGGTCTTTTCTCTGGTCTAAATATTTTATCCACTTCCCGGACATATTTATCTTTATTCAAAATTGTATATCCACGATACTCATGGCCTAAAATTGGAGTGCTATGAATTTCATGAATCAAACCAATAAAATAAGGATCCACTGGCATTTTCTCAATTCTATCTAAAAAGTTGTTTACTGCACTTTGTGTACGTCCTGATAGGCAAACTAGTATTGGAATTTTACTTTCTAATGGTTCTCTTTTTGCATCATGTGAACGAAGTACCGCATGAGCATTTGCACCTCCAAATCCAAAAGAGTTGCATCCAACATAACCCCCTTCCCAGGGTGTATTTTTATCGACAACACGTAAGCGTCCATCAATTAAGGCAGGAATATTGGGATTAGGAATTTTGTAATGCAAATTTGCTGGAATTATCCCGGTTTCCATTGCGATTATAATTTTTGCAATAGATGCTAAACCAGCACTGGGTTCAGAATGGCCCATGTTTGATTTCACAGAACCAATTAGAAGAGGTGAAGTTCGATTTCGGCACATTATTTCAGTAATTCCATTCAATTCTACAGGATCACCTACCTGAAATGCAATTATTTAAATTAAATTTTTAATATCAAATATAATTTTATTCTATTTTTTTACTTTAGTTCCTGTCCCATGAGCTTCAAAATAAGCTACTTCAGCTGGATCTACACCACTCAATCTGTAAACTTCTTCGATAATGGCTTTTTGTGATTCTACTTTTGGAAATGTAATTCCTTGAGGCTTGTGCCCATCTGCAGCATTTGCAGTGTAAACAATCGTTGAATAAATTCGCCTTGCCATCTTTCTTTTTTGGAGGAATAGAGCAACAATACCCTCTGATCTGGCATACCCATCGGCTAAATTAAAAGAACAAATTAAATAATAGATTATTTTTATAACTTCAAGTATATTTAATTTACCATTCGCATCAAACGATTTTGACGACCCTGTTGGACTGAGCGCTCCCAGACGTGTTAAATGTTTATTATTCGTTGGATTATATATTAAACTACTCACACCTACGATTGCTTGATCACAATGTCCAGCACGGATGTACCTCCAAGCAGTATCAAGTGCAACAAGTGAACTCGAACAAGCTGAATCAATACTATAACTTGGACCTAAAACAATACTTATTTTAAAACACTCCATACTAATGAAAATGTGAAATAAATATTTTATTTTCGTTCACTTACCAACAAAATCAAAAGCATGCGAAATCCGATTTGAATTCATAGTTCGTTGACCACCGATATATGCATATGCGCCTATTTTTTCAGCATCTCTCTCCCAATAACCTATAGCATCATTTGCGCTGTTTCCTACTATAACTGCTGTTCGGCTTCCTCTGAATAAATTTGGATTATAACCGGAATCTACGATAGCTTCGTGTACCACTTCAAGGAAAATACGGATTTGAGGATCCATCACAATTGCTTGTTTTCTATGCACTTTAAAAAATTCAGCGTCAAATCGACTTAAATCTTTTAGTTTGCCTGTCCTTTTGGGAGTACCCCATATTCCTTAAAAACAAAAACATGACCTTTCTCTTAGAATATAATCACTTGGAGAAATGATACTAATTAGAGATATTTAGTAATTAGATTTCCTCTTTTTAGACAATAATGTAAAATTTCAATTTACCTGCGGGATAGTATCGAGGTTCATCATTGACCAAATCAATTCCAGCTAGTAGTTTTTCTTTAAATTCTTCTATCGAGTCACATTCAGGCAGACGGCCCGCAATTCCGGCGATTACAATATCATCTTCAGACATTTCGGGACGGATCTAAAAAAAAATAAAAAAAAAAACATATATATATACTACTCTATTATTCTTTCCATACGTTTTAAGGTCCCCTCAGTTCAAAATAGTATCTGCAATTCTAACTAAAGTACGGTCTACTATGGGAAACTAAATCGGACACAAATAATCTAGTGTTTCAGAAGATAACTTACTCTTACTTTCGGTAAGTGAAAGTTACTCTGCTTATCACACCAGATTTTTTCCTTTATTATATGATGAAAAATGAAAAATTTCAAGACTTGTTAGTAACCAAATCTATTTTATTAGTAGCCGTACCAGGCTGAAGTTTCGGCTCCTTGTCCTAGGCCACCTTCAGAGTCGGTTGGAGAGAAATTATTATTATGTATTTATAATACCCTTAGAATGATTTAAAAACTGTATCTCTCACTCTATAAAAGCTCTCTCTCTCTATAAAAGCAAAATCGAAAGTTGGGAGCTGACCGAAATCAACATCTCACGCCTGTTAGCCCTTGAAATGAACTTTTGGAGAAGGTCAGCTGGAATTTCGAAGCTCCAACATATCAGGAATGAGAAAATTAGAGAGATCATGGATGTCTAGGGAACCATAATCGACACAATTGAGACAAAGCTCCTGCCTGATATGGTTTGAACATCTTCAGAGGATTTCAGACTGCCCAAGAAAATCTGGGACTGGCAACCACCCGAAAAAAGAAGACGAGGACGACGGATGACCCGTAAAAAGCTGGCTTCAGGGAGTGTGGGAGGCCATGGATGCGCGGGGACTAGAAGAGGGTGACTAGATGGACAGACAATCCTGGCTGCTGGGAAGCGAAAGACGGCGTCAGCCAGCGTAACCAATCTCGTCAAATATATATTTCTCATTGTATTCAGTTCTATTATATATTTGTCTCTTCTGTATATAAAGAAATTTACAGAAATGATTCTTTTCTTACCTTTGGCTACTCCACACGATGAGAAGTTGGAGTTGTGTGCAAATGCCCCGAGAATCCAGCTCCGATTCCCTTTTATAATAATGATATTGACCAATAACAATAGTAATAAATTTTTCATATTATCTTATCTACAATAGGACTGGTGCCTCTAAACGGGCTGTTAATAAATTTATTTTATTTATTTATTTTTAATGAAGTAACTAGACATTAGAGATAAAAAGAAGAGGATGTTATTTTAAATTTTTTAATATCTTTCATATAGAAGTATTTAAGTAAAATAGGCCAAACAGTACTACAATAGTACTTTCCCTTCAATCATTAGTGTCAGATCTGACACGTTGTGGTTACTTCAAAGAGTAACTTTCATGAGAATAATACTGGGGTGGGTTCCTATTTTCTTCCTCAGGAGGAGGCATCTTAAATGGACGATGTTATGCACGAAGGAACTAAGCTTGATTGACCTAAATCTGAAATAAAGGCCATTTCATTTGCACCATTGTAATCAAAACAAATGGCAATGACTTTTTTTCTAGTTTTATACAAAAAAATCTGGTGTGACTGGCGCACAGCACACAACTTTCTCTTACCTTCGGTAATCGAAAGTTGTGTTCTGTGCTTGTCACACCAGATTTTTTGTGTCGACATATATTTAGTTCCCGACAGTACGGAACATATGAATTCAGATGTAAAATTTATAAGTATGGGAAAATATTTATATTTTGTTATCATGGCAACCATTTCTCCTATCTTCCCTATGAAATACAAGAGTAAAGTGGTCTTCAGAAGATTTCAATTGCAAAATGAGAATATACATTTGAAAGAGCATCTAAAAAATAATTGATTTTTGAATTTTAAAAAAAATCGTTGGAGCAAATTTTGAGAAAATCGAAAAAAACTGAAAAAGTACATCAGTAAAGTACTAGTACTCTTTGGCCGATTTTGATTAAAAGCTTATTTTTCCGGTCCCGCGGGGTGTTTAACTTAAATATAAAATTTCAACCTCGTAGCTCAATTCCTTCATCCTTAAAATTGAACACACACCCACACACCCACCCACCCACCCACCCACCCACACACACACACACACACACACACACAGACAGACCATGTCGCGAAAACCACTTTTTTGGATTCAGGGGACCTCAAAACGTGAAGATCCATCAAAATCTCGACATCGAATTTTTGACATGAATCCAATACTTTCTCTCTATATATATATTACATATATACATAGGTAAGAGAAAGTAAAAAGTGAACAGAGTAATAATGCTGCGATTTAAATAAAAAAGTAGATCTTCTATTCAAAAAATTCCTTAGCAAAAAAATATACCTACAATTATTTAATGATTTCTATTAAGCATAATTTCATTATATAAAATTTAAACGGTATCTATTTTTATTATCTTTATGATATATATTATTTTTAATGAAAATAATAATTTTACAGAACATTTTTGTTTTATATAATAATTATAAACCTTATCGCATTATAATTTGTTATTATGACGTTTATAGCTATTCACATTTTCAATCAATCATTTAAATTTATTATTTATTATTAATTAAAAAAAAAATAATAATAATGATGTTCGTGTTCTTGGTGTTCCGAGGTCTTTTTTAAGGGGGTTGAAGCAAGGGCGGATACAAGGGGGGGGGGGGTAAAGGGGGTAATTACCCCCTTTACCCCCCTCCCCGAGATTTAAAAAAAATACTTTTTTTTCGAAAAAAAATTTATTTTGAATGTAAATTTTTAAAAATTAATACTTAAAAATTTGATTTGTATTTATATTCTGGCAAAGAATGCGCCTTTAAATTACCGAAATTAGGAAAAAATTGTGTGTTGTGCGATCAGTCACACCAGATTCCCCCCCCCCCCCGAGAAACACCTCTGGATCCGTCCTTGGGTTGAAGGGAGTCAGTATGGTAGGCCGTCCATTGATTTAATTTTTGAAAGATAAATAAATAATCCACATTTTTTCTAGCCTCTTATTTGATTTATTTTTTTAATTTTTATTAAAAATTTGTTTTAACAATGTGCCCTATTTCTTTTTCTATTTGAACCTTAAATTGCCCACGGGGCGTGGTGTAGAGGTTAGCGTGCTAGCCTCATATACCAAACGTCGCGGGTTCGGACCCCAGGCAGTCCGATGATTTTATTTAAGCCATCTGGATACCAGATGGCTTAAATAAAAATGCCTGGACCCTAATATATATAAATTCATAAATAACGGTTATCGTCTAAAGTCTTATATGGCCTGAGCTGCCGAAAAGACAGTGTGAATGTGTGTGTGAGTGTGAGTGTGAATGAGAAAAAAGTGTGAATGTTTAAAAAAAGAAAGAAAAGATCCTTAAATTTGGCAGTTACTAACTTCCTTCTTTGTTGACAGAGCAAATCCTTCTCTGACGATCTTATTTATTTCCACATTAAAATTAATTTACGAATTTTACCTTTAACAAGTGAAGCTTTTATTTTCTCAATTAAAAATTAAAATTTCAAATCCCTTTTTTTGCAAATTATTTACTTTTAAATATACGTTCATTAGATTTGAATATCTTTTATTGCATCAACTAGTTCCTTGTATTGTCAGTAGACGTCACTAGTTGAATGATCAAGTTGAAAGGCTCTTTATACAAATGTAGGGAGAATAAGGAAATCTCAACCAGAATATTTTTTAAAGAAATTTCATTATTCATCTCGAGATGTTTAATCAAGACCACCGAGAGACTTGTCGGACCCCGGGCCGTTTATTAATTTGCCCCCATCCCTTAAATTTTAAATCCGGAGAGCCTAGATACGCTGTAGAAAGTAAACATTTTTTAAGAATTTTTTTTTCAGGGGTTAATTTAAATTAAATCTAAATAACTCCGAGGGCATTTAGAAATGATTTTGAGTGACCCTCCAAAAGACCCGGGCTCTCTTAGAGTTCATGATAATTTAGTAGAAACTCAAAGGGTCCGAGCCCCCTCAGAGGATTTGGGGATTTAACCCCTCCTGGTCTCCCTGATTAAGTATATATAAATTTTACGTTTAGTGCTAAATTTTTTTCCATCTTCAGTCTAGCGCTACAATCATTAATGTAAAAACTTTCAATTTTATTTTACCAAAAGATAATTTCTGTTTACACTTTATTTATTTATTTATTTTTTTTTATTTAACAGGAAACTTTGATTAATTTTAAGAGATATTTTTATTCTTGTTCTGCAAAACTCATTGGGATGCAAAGATTATTTTTCTAAATTATTATATATTTATCTCGCTATCAAAAAGTAGTAATTCCCCCACATATATTTTTTCTGAAGATGACAAAATAAATTTATTAACGACCCGCTAGGGAGATAGCCATTGAGAAGTGACTGGTGCCTCCAAGCGGGTCAAGTATTATTATTATTATTATTAATGGTTTCTCTAAAAAAATATTCCGAATATGTCTCATAGAACTTCACCTAATAACTATTTGAATCTAAAAGAAATATTTTCCTGGCGTAACGTACATCCCCGCAAACCCCCGATGCAGTAGCGTATCCAGGTGGGGCCATAGGGGGGCGCTCGCCCGTCCCCTCTGCCCCAGGCGCATCAAGCTTTTTGCGCTCCTCGCGCATCCCCTTTTCCTAAAATCTCCGGCTTTTTTTTGTAATTTCATAATAAATTCATTTTATATCACAAACCGGTGAAAAATTAAAAAAAAAAAAAACGGCGCCCCAGTTGAGCTTTGCCCCCTCCGCCCTCAAAGGCTAGTTACGTCGCGGCGCGCCGCTGCTCTATATGTTAAAAAAAAAAATGGAATTTTTTTCATTCAACTCTCAAAGACTGTCAGTCAATAAATCGTTTAAGATAGCAAATTTGCGAGTTGAGTTTGTGTTTGATTTATTTTTTTTTTTTTTTAATTTTTTAAAAACACACACACATACACATTCACACAGTATTTTCGGCAACTTAGGCCATTTAAGACTTTTACGATAACCGTTGTAATGAATATATCTATTGTGGGTCCAGGCATTTCTATTTAAGCCATCTGGTATCCAAATGGCTTAAATAAAATCATCGGACTGCCTGGGGTCCGAACCCGCGACGTTTGGTATAGGAGGTAGGCATGCTACCTACTACGCCAAACCCGGGGGCATCAATTCAATTGAAATAAAATTTTGTCGCTTGGGACGCAAAACGAATATCCGGCTTAATACTTTGCCTTTCTTTTAAACCACTTCAACATATTTCGTTATTTCAGTTCATATAAGAATAAGTTTTAATTTATTTTTATTATTTTCCATCAGAAAATCGTGTAGGATTCAATTTACAAAAGATAAGATTATGTTCCATGATTGCTCTCTTTTCTCTTTCATTAGCTCCGCTCTGATCGCCTTGCCTCTTCCTTTCAAGCGGGCTGCCCCCCTCCCCCTCCCGCTCCCCCTTGAGTAGGAGTAATTTCTTACACTCCTACAATTCGTCGTTTCCCCTCTTCAAGATCACCCAACTTTCCCCTCATCTCATCCCTCAGCTTGGCCATCCCTCCCCTTCGATCCCCACCAAAGGAGTGGGAGTAAATTTCAAGCGCCCAAACAATGAGATTCTTTTCTTTCTAGGCCATTTCCCCTTGCCAAGCGCCTTGTTGCTCTCCCCCTCTCACCGTCTCAGCGGCGGCGCCGTCTCTCCCACCCCTCCGCTGCTAGACGAGACGACGCTTACAAGCCATCAACACCTCCTCTCCCCGTTGCTCGACATTTCAGGTAAATTTTATATTTTTTAAAATTCTTTTTGCATATAAATGATTCTTTTAATTACTTTTAAACATTTTTATATGAAAATTTAAAAAAATTTTAATATTTCGATTAAATATTCGAATTAAAAGAAACAAAATTTGATACATCTTTTTAACAAGATCAATTTATGATTTTGATATTAAATGTCGATTTCAACTTAATAGTTGAAAGTTGAAAGACCTACCTCCTTTAACATTAAGTGAAATTAATTATTTTTTATACTAACAACGAATTTTTTTTTTTTTTTCAAAACAGGAAACCAACTAACAGCAACGGTTTATTCACGCATCCATCATTGCCAATTGAGAGGACTCTGTAACCAGCCATCTTGGCTTCTTCTCTTCAACAATACCCAGGTGATTATTTTTAATTCAAACAATAAGACTTATTGTTGTTAAATGATAAAATATTTATTACTTACTGACCGATTTCGATTAGCCACGATCTCATTTAACAATAAGTGAGAGTTATTATTTGGTTCAAATAAATAATTTTTAGATGACATACAAAAAATTAGATTTAAAGGCAGAATATAAATATAAATTATATGATCTAATTTATTTACTAGCTGCACAGCCCGGCTTAAAAGGCCAATCAAAGGCTCTCTTTTTAAACACCCACAAAATTTTTTTTATTTCTCTTGCTATATATGTATATCTTATTTAAGAATCCTATAATGACTAGCTGCATAGCCAGATTTGGGTGGTTTACTCTAAAACAGCATTTTCACAAATTCTGAAAATTTTTAATTTCTCTTCATAATTTATTTGTAAATATTTATTTCATTAAAAAACTAGCTGCTCAGCCAGATTTTGGAGAGTCGGCATAAGAGGCCATCTCCATATTTGAAATCCACAAAAACTTTTTATTACTCATAATACTTATAAATATCTTATCATTTAATTTAATAACTAGATGCTTTGCCAGACTGGGGCGGCCCAGCTGGGTTCTCCATATTCGAAACTGTTCAACTTAGAAGTCAAAGGCTCTCTTTAAACAATCACAAAAAATTTTTATTTCGTAATAATATTGACGTCGGCAATTGTAATAAAATTAGATAAAAATTGATTGAATTTTTGTCTAATTTCTTTCCTGGCTGCCATCCTACTCAATTTTTATTTCTCTTGCTATATATGAATATCTTAAGATTTCTAAAATAACTAGCTGCATAGCCAGTTTTGGGCGGTTTACTCGGAAACACCATTTTTACATTTTTAATTTCTCTTCATAATTTATTTGTAAATATTTATTTAATTAAAAAACTAGCTACTCAGCCAGATATTTTTCATTTCTCTTAATGTATTTCTTCCCTTGGCCCGTAGTAGGCCTACAGAGGTAAAGCTTTAGCTTCATGTGCTCTTGTTTGCCTCCCGTTTTAAGTGAGAAATATTTGGCTTCCACGTCTAAATGGTCTCAGATGCAAGACAAAAAAAAATTATTCCTTTTAACATTTTTATTTAAACTAGCTGCTTATACAGATTTGGAGGACCTAGTCTCTTTAAGCCTCAAAATTTTTTTGATTATTGTTATTAACTTACTTATAATTTTTTTTTTCTATAAAAACTAGCTATGCAGCTAGACTTGCACGGCCCACTTGAAAT
>JAKCPI010013748.1:0-11825 GCA_023213315.1 Euborellia annulipes
CAAATGGCTTAAATAAAATCATCGGACTGCCCGGGGTCCGAACCCGCGACGTTTGGTATACGAGGTTAGCACGCTAACCTCTACGCCATGCCCCGAGGGCATAAAAATTATTATAAATATCGACGATATACTGCCCGTCATTGGGAGTTTATTGGGAGGAAATTTTGTATCATTTATAAACACGTGTTTGTTGTTGTAAAATTAGTATGATATATGATTATGTAATTATTGTTTTCTAAAACGCTCTAGTTTTTTATCCAAATACAAAAATTCTAAACGTTTTATTCTCATCTGTTTATTTCATTTTTAATTTCAACAAAATTTTACTATTTGTTTTTTTTTTATTCAACAGAACCTTTAAATTGCCCTTCTAGTAGAGGAAAGTAACACTGCATACTGTGTGATGTGCTTAATCACAATTACTTTACTTTGATTTATTATAATTGATTACAAGATTAATTATTTTAAGATAAGTAGATAGTAGAGGAGAGTCTGATTGCATTTAATAAGCAATTTTAATTAAATAATCTCATGTTTTTAATATCATCATGACTTGTCATAAAAAATTCCATATTTAAAAGAAATAATCCTTTAAAAAAGAACAGAAATCGTTTTGATGATTTCCTTTTTATTTATTCATTGAGTAGAGAGAGAAATCTGTGAGTGCAAGTGAGAAAGAAAATCATCTGCTTTCAGCTGCAAGGTCAAGTTAAATAATCAGCGCCTTGTTTCTTAGAAGCAATAAAATTAAAATTATCTTATTATATTCCACGAACTGAAAAAGGCGGCTCAATAATAATTAAATAAAATCTAATTCTTTTTCTTGATTTTTTTTTAAACTAAAATTTTTAATTTATCTATGCAATTATTTTATTCTAATTGCGAGTAATTAGTTTAATAAAATTAATTAATAATAATAATAATAGAATTATTTTTGTTTTAAAGCCAATTTTATCCAAGTCCTGAGACTTGTTCTTGTTAAGCAAGTCCTAGGGCGACTGAACTTTGGATAGGTGCCCACCCACCGAAGAACAAAGGTAGAATTTTCAAATAAAGAAGCAGTTTTGAGGTCCCCTGAGTTCAAAAAAGTGGGTCTGTTTGTAAACAAAATATCTCAGGAACGAAAAGAGCAAGAAGGTTGAAATTTTATATTTGTGTTAGGTACCCTCCCAAGAAGTGAAAATAAGCTATTGAACAAATTCGGACAAAAAGTACTAGTACTTTACTGATGTACTTTTTCAGATCACTTATAAAAAATAACCTTCGGTAATCGAAAGTTGTGCACTGTGCTTGTCACACCAGATTGTTTTTTTTTCTCTTATTTTCACATTCCTTTAGTTCTCAAACAAAACCAAAGTTTGATGTGAATTAATACTAAAATTTAATCCATTTCTCAAACAGCAAGCATCTCCGCAATTAGCGCAATTCTATTATCCGGAGTTTGGTGGTGGGGGGGGGGGGGGGGGGGGGGGGGCGAAAAGGAATTGAAGTCGACATAACCAGCGGGGATTTTGGGTGGACGCCAGAAAAGCAAGACGTCGTCGTCGTCGTCGTCGTCGACCCACCTCTCCAATTGGACTTATCCCAAATGCAGCTTTGTTCTGCAACCCATGTATAATATTATCGTTAGGATACCTTCTTTCCTTGTCCAATTGCAAAGACATCAGGGGTTAATCGGTCGGGACCTCCTCTCCTCCCTCCCCATAGGCACACATCGATCCGTTTTATTAAAGACAATGATAAACTTTAAAACAATTGTTCAAGACAAGACGACTCTATTGTTGTCTTATCTCTCCCTCTCGCTCTCTCTGTTTCGTTATCTTTCTCTTTGACCTATTTTCCGCTTGAGTAACTGCGTTTTCATCTTAATTAATATCCAATGAACATGATAGGCATATTTTAGTCTTATTAAAAATATTTAACGTCTTTATTGTTTAATATAATATATAACAATAAATTATAGTTGGGTGGAATGGAGTCAGCCAAGGAAAATAAAAAACAAATTTATTCTATTGGCGTTTCGCGCTCTTCCTCGGGACCTGCGGCCACAAAATATTTATTAGAGATTTTTTTTTTTATAATAATATTTTTCACAGAAATATATCTAATCTAATACTATTAAACAAGCAATGTATGTTTGTCTGTAAGCACATCAGTTCTCGAAAACGACTCTAATGATTTTTTTTTGAAATTTTAAATATATCTATACCTTTTTCGGTACGAAAATAAAATTGCGCTAGGCCTCATCTTTGAGAAAATTCGGGTACTAGTACTTTACTGATGTACTTTTTTTAGTTTTTTCCACTTTTCTCGAAATTCCCTGAAATGATTTCTGTCAAATTTTAAATATTTACTATTTCTGGCATAGAAAATAAAGTAAGCAAGGTCATTTCTTTGGGAACCCTTGAGTACTAGTACTTTACTGGTTTACTTTTTAGGTTTTTTCCAATTTTCTTGAAATTCCCTTTAAATATATTATAATGATCAAAGCCTAGTGAGCTTGCCTCCTGGCCAATCTTCTCTCTCTTTACCCTGGACCCATGGGCGTAGCCAGACATCTTGTTAGGGGTGGGCCAACCCCTCGTTAGGGCGAGAAGGAGGGGTTTGCAATTAATATATACATAGATTAATTATTTATTTAAATAAAAAAAAATTAAATTAATGTAGTGGATTGGGGCGTTAAAAAAAAAATCCCAATGGGCAATGCCCCCCTGCCTCCCCCTGGCTACGCCCATGCCTGGACCCAGAGATTTATCTCTCCATGAATATTAAATTTTAATTAATGCGCAATTTTGTAAATTTTTTTTATGTTAATAATTACTTAGGCTACAATGTATCTAATTTAATAATGTCAACAAGACCAATTAGTAGAAAAATACTTATTGTTTAAATTCTATTATTCAAATACTAATTATTAATTAATTTTATTGAAAAAAATAATTTTTAATTGTCCCCAGGAAGCCAAGGCTTACGCATCAGCCTGGGCAACTCTCTTATATCTCATGATTAAAGTTTTCTTATGAGGCACTGTCTCCTCCAAGTAACCACCCAGTAATGTTTTTTTTTTTTTTTTTTTTTTTTTTAATAAAAAAACATTCACACTTTTTTCTGATTCACACTCAAACTCACACACACATTCACACAGTCTTTTCGGCAACTCAGGCCATATAAGACATTTACGATAACCGTTATTGATTTAATATACATATATGGGGTCCAGGCATTCTTATTTAAGCCATTTGGTATCCAATTGGCCTAAATAAAATCATCGGACTGCCTGGGGTCCGAACCCGCGACGTTTGGTATATGAGGTTAGCACGCTAACCTCTACACCAAGCCCCAAGGGCACCCAGTAATGTTGCTATTCCTCAAAGCTCCCCCTTTTTATTGATGTTTCCATTGATGAGCAAGTTGTCTCGTTATAATTTCTTTCAAATTTTAAATATTTTCCTATTTCTTCTATACAAATCAAATTGCACCCTTCGAGTACTCGTACTTTACTGATGTACTTTTTTTAGTTTTTTCCAATTTTATAAAAAAAAAAAAACGACCGATCTCCGGCTCGGTCAACCCGGATCTAACATTATTAATATATTTACTTGCAGTTTAAGTGTCAAATATTACAGATGGTAGTGACAAAATAGTCGATTGGCATTATTTTTATAAAGGATTTTTTTTTATTTTATCAGATGGTCAATGAATTTTTATTTGGATATTTTTAACTTTCTTTTTTAACTCCAGTTTTCCCTGTTGTGAAAATCATACGATCTTGTTTTTTTTTCAAAACCCCCCATGTCACATGAGAGAATGTTGTGTGCTGTGCGACCATCCCACCAGATTTTTTTCTCAAAATTTATTCAAACTTTAAATCAATTATTTTTGAGTTGCACTGTGATCAACTCAACAGCTGAGATTCTTCTAATCTTTTGCCTTCTAGAGCATTTTCCTTATTAAAAAAAAAAAGCCAAAGAGAAAATGCGCTTGTGTATAAATATCAATAAAGAATCTGCATAGAGATCAAGAGATTTTTTTTTCTCCTATATATGACAATTGTTTCAAGTGACGGAAGAGCGTCAAATTTATTTTCTAATTCGTTCGGCGCCCAGAGATCAGGCAGCGAGACTCGCGTAACTCGCATCTTGCCTTTTTCTCTAGAGCGAGATCGCTTTTCAAAAACTCTCTATATCTGTCTTATTTATTCAAGGATTTGAGGCAAAATCCAAAACTGGTCTCTTTAATCAATTATAAAGCCAGGGAAATTTTTTTTATTTAGCTACGGCCCTATAAAATGGGGGTTTATTAATGACACACACAACTTGGAATATCAACACCTGCGATAATATTCTTATAACACTAATTTATTGTTTTATAAACATATTTAAAGCGTTATATCGATTGTATAGAAAATATTCTAACTAAAACAATCAAATTTTGGCCAAGGAACTAAAATTTATAATAAAAATAATTATTAAATCAATTTTGACAGATGAATTTTTAAATAAAAATAAAAAAACTGGTCGCATAGCACACAACTTTCCCTTAATCTACAGCAAGAAAAAGATGTGTTCTGTGCTTGTCACACCAGATTTTTTGTGTCCAGATATATTTAGCATCTAAGTTCCAAACTTGACCACACAAGGCGCTGAGCTACGAATGCTTCCACATCGGCAAAGTGTACTTGAAACAATTTCACTGATATACTTTAAAAAAAAATAGTTGATTAATGAATTTAAATTTAAATCGTTCGAGCGAATTTTGAGAAAATCGAAAAAAAAAAACAGAAAAAGAACATCAGTAAAGTACTAGTACTTTTTGTTCGATTTTGTTCAATAGCTTATTTTCACTTCTTGGGAGGGTACCTAACACAAATATAAAATTTCAACCTCCTTGCTCTTTTCGTTCCTGAGATATTTTGTTTATAAACAGACCCACTTTTTTAGACTCAGGGGACGTCAAAACTGCTTCTTTATTTGAAAATTCTACCTTTGTTCTTCGGTGGGTGGGCACCTATCCAAAGTTCAGTCGCCCTAGGACTTGCTTAACAAGAACAAGTCTCAGGACTTGGATAAAATTGGCTTTAAAACAAAAATAATTCTATTATTATTATTAATTAATTTTATTAAACTAATTACTCGCAATTAGAATAAAATAATTGCAAAGATAAATTAAAAATTTTAGTTTAAAAAAAAAATCAAGAAAAAGAATTAGATTTTATTTAATTATTATTTAGCCGATTATTGAGCCGACTTTTCCAGTTCTTGGAATATAATAAGATCATTTTAATTTTATTTCTTCTGAGAAACAAGGCGAGACACCTTCTATAATATTCTTATTACACTAATTTATTATTTTTTTTTAATTAAATAAACATAACTAAATCGTTACATCGATATGTATATCAAATATTCTAACTAAAAAAATCAAATTTTGGTCAAGAAATGTCCTAAAAAATAATTCAAAATCAATTTTTCAAATTTATTTTGACGGATGTAATTTTTAAGGTCACCTTTATCTTTTCTAAAAACATTCTTTATTATCTCCATTGCAAATCTATCGTCTAAATAAAGTGATTCATTAGACCCAGAGAGAATGATTTCACTTGTTGTTAAGTAACAATAAATAAAGCTCTCTCTTGGATGGGAGAGACAAATAAATAAAGTAAAAAACGTATAGTATTTATTCTTTACTATTAAGTAATCTCTTTTCAATATTTCACTTACTTGTTAGATCTCACTCTATTTCAAAAAAATCTGGTGTGACTAGTCGTACAGCACACAAATTTCTCTTAGCTTCGGTAATCGTAAGTTGTGTTCTGTATTTTTAACGCTATTTACAAAATGTTAACGCTTTGGCTTTAAAGTTTTTGTTTACAGAATTGAGGCTAATTGAGGAAGTGAATTTGAATAGCATTTTTTAACGCTTACATTACTTTTTAACACCCATTTGTTTATTTTAAATTTTAACGTCTGTTTTTAGAGAATAGACCTGAGAGGGTGGTAAAAATCAGAATAAATTGAAAAGCCTGAAAAGCCCCCATGTCTAGACGGGAAACCCGTCAAAGGCGGGTGGCACAGTTTATCATAATAAAGAAAAGTAGAGGGTCTGCCGCAGGCGGGCCCGAGCCAGCTGGTGGGGGGTGCGGCGCTGCTATTGTTTATATTAAAGCAAGACGAGGGCACGGAACTATTTATAAAAAGATGAAATAAAGAATCTTGATGACGAAAAGTTTTTTTTTTCTTTAAATAAACTTCACCTTTATATATTTCTAATTTGCTCGCTTTGTCGCTGACAGGTTTCAAAGGGTTACGTAATTTGAAAATTAATTTTCTAAAAAAAAGAAGTGGCACTTACCAGTGTAGTCGGGGCTGCTGAGAGGCTGGTGCAGGTGGCTTTGTCCTGGATGTAGATAGCTTTGTATAGTGCTCGGATAAGGCTCGTGGTAGACGCCACTTGGAGTAGAGATAACCGGCGGGGGTGGTTTCGCCATCGAGTCCAGTGAGACGGCCTCAGAATCTAGAGCCACCTGGGGCCAGCAACCAAATCAATTCATTAATCCCAAAAGGGACGTCGCTAAATTCATTTTAATTAAAGAAAATATTTTTAATAAATTCCAAGAAATAAAACGTTTTGTTTTCGCTTTTATATTTTAATTGAAAACATTAAAATGTTGACCACCATGGGGGGGAGGGGGGAGAATAGGAGTTTTAATTAAAATATTATATATATATGTGAAATTAAAGTGGTAAAGTATTTGTAATAATATTAATTAAAAAACAATTATTTTGTGTATTTATGATTTTTTTTCTTTTAAATGGTAGACGTACAGTGAGGGACAATATTAAGTTCCACCCATGCGTTTTATACTTATGATTATTTCATTGTTTTAAAAAAAAAAATAATGAAAACTTTCATGGTTCAAATCTAGAAAATTCCCAATAAAGATTTTTATTTTCTTTTATAAAAACAATGAAATAATCACAAGTAGGGGTGGGACTTAATATTATCCCTCACTGTACTTGAAAAAAAAACTAAACACTTATAAAAAATTTTTCAATGCGGTTTAAATTAAATTCATTAGAGATTATTGTAACAGAAAGTTATAATTTATTTAATGACTTATTATTACAATATAACAAACAAATACAGAAAAATCTGGTGTGACTGTTCGCACAGCACACAACTTTCTCTTACCTTCGATAATTGAAAGTTGTGTTCTGTGCTTGTCACACCAAATTTTTTTGTGTCGAGATATATTTAGTTTCCGGCAGTACATTGAATTTGTAAAATTTATAAACCATTTGTTTAGTTATATTTTGTTACATTTCTTTTTCCTATGAAGTACAAGAGTAAAGTGGTCTTGAGAAGATTTCAATGGTAAAATGAGAATATACATTTTAAAGAGCATCTAAAAAATAATTGATTTTTGAATTTAAAACAAAATCGTTTGAGCGGATTTTGAGAAAATCGAAAAAAAAAAAAACTGAAAAAGTACATTCGTAAAGTATTAGTACTCTTTGGCCGATTTTGATTAAAAGCTTATTTTCAAGCTTTAGGGGGGGGGGTACAAAAAAACAATCTGCCTCAATAATCTTTAATTTTGTTTAAATATAAAAATGAATTTATTGTTATTATTATTATTAAGAAATTTTAAAAATAAGCTTAGATGATTTATTTAAAAATCAAATGTCAAATTAGTTCAGCGTTCTTGCAATAGATGGCAGGCTAGTCTAACAGCCGATATAGTATTAGCCTATATCTGGCCTATATTTATATATTTTTATGCTTTTATAAAAGATACATAATATATAATAACATTTATAAAGTATTTATTGTTAAAAGATCAATGAAAATGCATTAAATATTATTAGCTACCATTCTGACATCTCTTGGCAAATTTTTGAATTATTTGATTTTTGGGCATACTATTTATGACACACTTATCGGGAAAAACATGCGCAACACCTCCGTCTTAAAATTTCATTCCCTTTCTAAAAAATAAATTGTATTACATACATTAGTTTACAAGAGTCAATTTTCTCCTAATGTATTATTCGGCGAGATGATGAAATAAGTTCGTGACCCCCCCCCCTTACACTTGAAATTAGCAGCCTTGAGAAATGTCCCCCCCCTTTCCTACCCTCTGCTACATTTCGGTTTCGTTATCTTAATGACCGCAGTGGATGTTGCGCTAGAGCCAACCACTTGGCGGAAATTAACTGAGATTCGAGGACGACGACGACGACGACGACGCTCTCTGCTTTGCTATATTCTCCCCCCGCCCACTATATACACAGAATTCCCTTAAATTCACCCCCCCCTCTCCATCACTCTCTTGTCGAGGAGATCGATCTTCGTTCGTTCGACTCACCCCAATATTGGCATAAATATGGAAGCTAGTTTTCCCAGATTATTGCTTATTAAAAGAAAAGAGATTCGATTCCCTTTTAGATACAAATTTTTTTTTTTTTTTTCATTAATAGATAAAATCTTGACTGAAATTTCCGTAGCTTTTGGAGGATGCTGAGTTCAGCTCTTCACCTAAGGTTTCTCTTAATCGTATTATTTTATAAATATTATATGGACCCTGTTATGCAATAGTGTGTCAAGCACCAAAAAAAATTCAAAATTGAGTTAAGCACGGAATATTGTTTCAAATGCTATAATTAATAGTATTTTTTATGAAATATGTCCTAAAAAAATTTATATTTAATGTTATTTGCACAATTGACAAAAAAAATTATATATAATCCAATGAAAACAAAAAAATGTTAATTTTCTCAAAACCAAGGGCGGATCCAGAGGTGTTTCTCGGGGGTGGGGGGTAATCTGGAGTGACTGGTCGCACAGCACACAATTTTTTCTTAATTTTGGTAATTTAAAGGCGCATTCTGTACTTGTTTGCCAGAATATAAATACAAATCAAATTTTTAAGGGCCTAATAATTTTTAAAATTTTACATTAAAAATACATTTTTTTGGAAAAAAAGTATTTTTTTTTTCAAATCTCACCCCCCCCCCCCTTGTATCCGCCTTTACTCAAAATTCGGTAGCTGGCGCTTGACACGCTAATGTGTAACAGGATTTTTATAAATCTTATGTGAGCCTTGAGAAATTTCCGCTTTTGACAAAAAATGCAAAGCAAATGATGTCTCTGTTTGGAAGTATGTACGTTTGCCAACAATCAGCTGATATTGGTCAGCTTGTATCGAAAAAAACAGTGCCAGGTTTCTCATTAAAAATTTCAAGTAAATTCGTTTTTCTGTTCTTTTCTTGTTATTTTGCATTAAAATTTGTATATTAAATCTTTACTTTTTTTTTTTTAATTTTCTAATTTTTTTATTCTAATGTTTATTATAAATAAAGTTTTGTAAATTATTATTAATTGTTACTTTATGTGCGGCTCGCTAAAAAGTTTTAAAATTTAAATTAACCCGTTGCAAAAAAAGGTTGCTCACCCCTGTGTTAAACAATACATCTAACGTTATAATAATCATCATTGAACTTTTAGAATTTAGTATAAGTTGAAATTTTATATTTAAGTTAGGCACCCCCCTAGGGCGTGAAAGTAAGCTTTTAAACAAAATCGGCCAAAGAGTACTAGTACTTTACTGATGTTACTTTTTCAATCGAAAAAGATCTGTGGCTGTAGGCTTAATGATGATGGAGTTATGAAAAAAACAAGACGAATGCAGTCAAATATTATTTTATTTTAAATCTCGCCTTCACGGCTGACGTTTCGGCCCGAGGTCTAGGCCATCTTCATATATGTATGCTTTTCTTATTGTATATGTATGCAGCTCTGAAGATGGCCTAGACCTCGGGCCGAAACGTCAGCCGTGAAGGCGAGATTTAAAATAAAATAATATTTGGCTGCATTCGTCTTGTTTTTTTCATGACTCCATCGTTACTTTTTCAGTTTTTTTTTTTTTTTCGATTTTCTCAAAATTCGACACGAAAAATCTGGTGTGACAAGCACAGAGCACAACTTTTCGATTACCGAAGGTAAGAGAAATTTGTGTGCTGTGCGACCAGTCACGCCAGATTTTTTGAAATAGAGTGAGATCTAAGGGATATTGAAAAGAGAATAATTAATAGTAAAGAATAAATAGTATACGTTTTTTTACTATTGTTTATTTGTCTCTCCCATCCAAGAGAGAGCATTATTTATTGTTACTTAACAACAAGTGATATCATTCTCTCTGGGTCTAATGAATCACTTTATTTAGACGATAGATTTGAGATGGAGATATTAAAACGGGTTTAATAGTTATTTTCAAAAATAGCAGCCGGCGACAATGCCTGGAGGGGGAGGTGCACGCGCCTCTTCCCCTCCGCTCGCCGTTTCTTAAGCTCCAATTAATATAAAAACTTTGCATATTGAATTGCGTACAACTCACAAACTACGGCCCTAAACAAAAACAAAATATAAATAAATGGTTTATAAATTTTTTAAATTCAAATATACCGTACTGCCGGAAACTAAATATATCTCGACACAAAAAAATCTGGTGTGTAAGGCACAGAACACAACTTTCGAATTAATACTCTATCCAGGGGCGCCGGAACGAATTTGAATCAGGGGGGGGGCAAAAATTTTTTTAGAAAATTAAAATAATTTAATATGTTCAAATAGTATAAAACAAAAACAAATCTACTATAAAACTTTAAAAATTTTAAATAAAATCACAATTTTAATAAAATTAAAATTTTAAAAAATTTGCTAGTGATTTTAACTCTATCTATAATAAAAAAAAGACTAAAAAGTTTAAAATAAAAATATTTTAAAAAATGCCTTTATTTAAATTGAACTAAAAAGAGAAAAATAATTTAATTTTTCTTGTTAAAATTGTTGAATATTAATGACTTAAAATAAAAGCGTGGGGCGCTTTGAAGTGAATATATTTCGCTCTGAAGATGGCTTTTGATTTCCGCCAATATTATTTTTGTAAAGATCTAGAATTAAAATTCCGGAGGTGGTAAGATTAGAACACACACAATTGATTTGTTCTAAAAAGGAATTTTCTCTTTCAATACACCCCCAATAAGGCATAACAAATCCTCTTTATTCAATCAGCCTTCTGCCGAGTCCATTACCAACCAATCACTCCTTTTTTTAAATTTTCTTCCTCTTTACACTGTCATTCGAAATATCATCTTGACAAGTGACGTAGAAAAATTCGAATTTATTTCCGAATGTGATATTAGAGCGTATTTATTGTCGGATTCACACTGATTTATTTTTTCTTACATATATATGTAAGAAAGTTTTGCATTCATGTTTCCTGAGTCCAAAAAATCTGGTGTGACTGTCGCACAACTTCGGTAATCTAAATTTGTGTTCTGTGCTTGTCACACCAGATTTTTTGTGTCGAGATATATTTAGTTTCCGCCAATATAAGATGTAAAATTTATAAGTGGGAAATATTTATATTTTGTTACCATAGCAACCATTTCTCCTATCTTTCCTATCAAGTACAAGAGTAAAGTGGTCTTTAGAAGATTTCAATGGAAAAATGAGAATATACATTTTAAAGAGCATCTAAAAAATAATTGATTTTTGAATTTTAATAAAAATCGTTAAGCAAATTTTGAGAAAATCGAATCAGTAATGCTCTGGTAGTTCATCCAGTAGAGAGAGAATGCTGATTCACCTAGCAGCCACGAGAGGCGCCACTAATCAAGAGCGCCTGTTATGCAAAATCTTTCCAGCACAGATATTTCTTTTGCCTAGATCAGCGTTTTCCAAACTACGGACTAGTCTTAGGGGATGGGCGAATATTAGCCACAGCGAACAATTTTTCAAATGTTTAATAAATAAATAAATAA
>JAKCPI010013749.1:0-10660 GCA_023213315.1 Euborellia annulipes
TAGCACTTTATTAAAAAAATCAAAGACTCAGGAGGGTCGCTATATAAATCGTGCTGCGCTTTATAACACCCCGTTTCCCGCGGTCTAAATAAAAATTAAACCAATTCAATAATAGTGGCACTTATTAACTCCCCGCATAGGTTAGAAAAACATTTAAGCAAAAATATTGGAGTAATATAGTAGAAAATGAATTTTTTATTTGGAATTCTTTTGATTGTAAAGAAAATTAATGAATATAATACCTGTTCTCATTTGATGTAATCTCATATATCCCAATATTAGCACCGAACTCGCGTACAAACTTCTAGGTGGAGATTGAAGATCAGCCCCCATAATATCGAAGTAAATTTATTTTAATGGACAACAAGATTTTTCCGTCTATTACTCAGTATGAAATAGATTTTTTAGACAACGTTGTCCTATGGAAATACCGATATCATTGGTAGTCACTAACATGTGCAAACTTGAGAAAACAAATCTCCCTCAACTTGAAGGATGATATAATATTTTGTTAGATATTGACGATGTCCTTAATTTGGATTCGGTCGGAGAGATGTTGATTCCACAGAGAAATTTAATAGCTTCTACCCTCTTATTAATTTCATTGAAAAGGAGATTAATATTGGTGTCAGAACTTCCTAGATTTAAAATTATCGGAAGTGAAATGGGTTTAAAAACGAGCTGGTATAAAAAAGAAGTTTACTCGGGTAGAATGTTGAATTACCTATCGAGCAATCCCTTCAACATAAAAGTAATTTGTTACGGGTATGCTTTTATGAATATACCCTGTCACCGAGAGTGAATTACGAGTAACAATTAAAAATTTGAAGCCCACTCCCTAGTTCCAACGGATATCCAAATAAAATGATTAATAAAATAATTAACAGATTTTTGTCTAAAAATAAAAATAAAAATAATAACCTTCCTCAACCTTACAGAAATGTTGACAGTACTAGTACGGAACCAACAACCGATATGTACTTTAGGTTATCATACATAGATGGACTTTTCGAAAACATCAGTAGATGCTTGAATAAGAATTTTCGAAAATATTTTAATAGTAATACAGTCAATGTAATATTATCGGGGAAATCAATTAATACTCTAGGTAACTTTTTTAATAATTTAGACAAAATTCCGACTATCCAAAGGTCTGGAGTGGTCTATATGCTGCAATGCTCCTCATGTCCTAATAAGTTCTATATCGGGAAAACTGGAACAGAAGGTTGGCAAAAGAATTTACCAACATAAATATGATATAAAAAAACAACGCCCTGGGACGGCCCTATCTGAACATGCTCTTGACTTAGATCACGAATTTGACTTCGACAATGTAAAAATTTTATCATCTGATCCCAATCATGATATATTGTTGAATCTTGAAATGTGTAACATAATTAAGTATCGGGACTGTGTTATTAACAAACAATGTGACACCCAAAACCTCAGCTCACTGTACAATAATATACTACAATTAAAATAACTAATAATTGTGAATAATTAAAAAAAAAAAAAAAAAAAAAAAAAAAAAAAAGTATATAAATAAGGTAATAAAATTGTACCGAAATGTTGTTCATTATACTAATAAAATTATATATAATAAGAGAAAGTAAAAATGTAAATAGAGTGAATTTAAATGATGCTAATTAGAAGGCTAATTTTAAATATAAATTATTCTCGAAATAATTAAGGAAAAAAAAAAAAAAAAGGATATTTATATTACAATTGTATTCCCTCAGTTTAAATATCTAAATTATAAATAAGAGGCAATGCACTCCGAATTAAATCACCATTCTTCGTTCGGCACCATTGCCTTTTAACACATGTCGAGTAGCGAAATTAACCACATCGTTCATATATGACAAAATTGAGGGCAAATTATTTTCTTGACACCGCATGGTGAGTTTGTCAATATACTAATATCCTTATAAAATATATATGTAACAACAAGATGTACTTTTTATTTGTTAATATTAAGGTCCTGAAGAAGGAGCCGTTTGAGCTCCGAAACGTTGGCCTATAGCGGAAGGATATAATCCGAATAAATTTGCCTGAATACTAGCTCTGGATCTATTTATTCACCTTTTAAATATTTTTCTATACATTTCCTATGGGAGAAATCGTAACTTTAGCAATTAATAACTCAAAAAGTTATAGGAATTTCGGAACCCGAGTATTTTTCCGGGACTCTCCATAACGTCCTTTATAAGACTGCAAAATTTCGTTTCAAAATTCCAACGGGAAGTTGGTCAAACAGAGCGTGACAGACGGACGGACAGACGGACACACCGCAATTATTATATATAGATTATTTATAAATAATAAAGAGCATCTAAAAAATAGTTGATTTATGAATTTTAATCAAAATCCATGAAGCGAATTTTGAGAAAATTAAAAAAAAATCTGGTGTGACTGGCGCATAACATACAACTTTCTCTTACCATCAGTAATCGAATGTGCTGTGCTTGTCACACCAGATTTTTCGTGTCGACATATATTTAGTTCCCGACAGTACGGTACATTCGAATTTCAAGATGAATAATTTTTAAGTATGGCAAAATATTTATATATATCTTTTCTATGGAGTACAAGAGTAAAGTGATCTTCAGAAGATTTCAATGACAAAATGAGAATATACATTTTAAAGAGCATCTAAAAAATAATTGATTTTTGAATTTAAAAAAAAATCCTTGGATCGAATTTTGAGAAAATCGAAAAAAAAACTGAAAAAGTGCATCAGTAAAGCACTAGTATTCTTTGGCCAATTTTGTTCAAAAGCTTTGTATCACATCCCATGAGGGAGTCTAACTTAAATATGAAATTTCAACCTACTAGCTCTTTTGGTTCTTGAGATATTTTGTTCACAGACAGACACACAGACAGAGACAATGTCGCGAAAACCACTTTTGATTCAGGGGACCTCAAAACGTGAAGATCCATCAAAATCTCGACATCGAATTTTTGACATGAATCCAATACTTTCTTTATATATTAACATATATATAGAGGTAAGAGAAAGTAAAAGTATCGATACCAGTAAGAAACGATATTTTTTTTTTCGTGTTCCTAGACGTAATCACATCTGATTATAAATACCTTTTTTTAATATTTATATATTTTTTTTTTAATCCTTACCGGTATTGATAAATTGAAATTCTCAAATTCGATTTCCCCTATGCAATTATTAAATAGAATTATTCATCAATTCAACAATGCATATACCAAAAAAAAAGAGCTCTAATTTTCATATGTAAGGATTTATTCATAAATTCTATTATTATTTTGTGGTCACAAATGAAGCATATGAACTTGTATAAAATCATGAATCGAAATGGAATCTGTCAATGTCAAAATTATTTTACATTAATTAAAGAGTGGAGGGGATCTATGAATAGAACTTGAATTTATTTTATGGTCTGCCGGAATTATGCATTTGTAAATAGCAAGATATTGTAATAAAAGAGGGCGGGGCAGGGGGGATTCAATGATGAGATAGATACGTAATGATAGGGGGGTGGGGGGATGGTAATTTCTCATTTTGCAATTGAACTCGAACATCGAAAGAATTTGACAATTGACTTGCATATTATAGACAAGCCTTTTGATTTGTGTTTATTTTAATCAAAAATTCCATCCCCATACAATAGAGGAGTTAAAAAAGGTGAATAAAATAAAAAAATCACCTTTTTTTTAGGGCCGGTTGCTTCATATCTAGTCAACTACACTGTAAAAAAAATACGATTTTTTCAATCGTTTTTCATATACTTTCGTGCTTGAATTTTAATATACCCAGTTTGTGAAATAAAATTCATAAAATAGTTTATTAACAAGGGGAGTGAGTGCATAGCCTTCATGACACGGTTTCAACGAATGTGTAGTACTTAATGAAAAACAAATTCTGTTAAAGCGAGAGAATACGCTTCTCAACCGTTCGGCTAAAAAAAAAATGTTAAAGATTTTGCCTGCATGTCTTAAGCCGTTGTTAACAATAATATGTATAAAAGCCGCGATAGGTAGTTCGGTAGCGTTCATTCTTAAAAAAAAAAAAACAAGAAATCTCGACCTGTGAAACTATTTTTTTTTTTGTTAATTTATTTATTTTTTTTTTAATATTGCTGCCAATAATTAAAAAAAAACTTTTTATTTATTTATTAATATTAAAAAATATTCTGAAATCCAAAAAAAAAATAAATTACACAAAAAAAAAAAATAGTTGCACAGGCCGAGATTCGAACTCGAGATTTCTTGTTTACAAAGAATGAACGCTACCGATCTACCCATCGCGGCTTTTTAAATGTTATTGTTAGCAGGCAAAATCTTTAACATTTTTTTTTAGACAAACGGATGAGAAGCGCATTCTCTCGCTTTAACAAAATTTGTTTTTCATTAACTACTAAAAATAAAAAAATTTTCATTGAAATCCGTTTCATGAAGGCTATGCACTCCCCTTGTAAGTAAAAAAAATATGAATCAAATTTAAGTAGCAAAAAGTATGAAATTCTCAACAACGAAAGAAGTCTAGATGGCATAGGCGTGATACCTATGAAGGGAAAAAAACCAAGAGCGGATCCAGAGGAGTTTCTAGGGGGAGGGGGATTCAAAAATAATAAGGTGCTATGGTAAACTAAATTTATCACAACACAAAAATATGGTGTGACCAGCACGGTGCACAACTTTCTCTTGCCGAAGAGTAAAAGAAAGTTGTGTGCTGTGTGCCAGTCACACCAAATTTTTTTAAATATAAAATTTCAAAAATTAATACTTGAAAGTTTAATTTGTATAAGCCTATAAATTTATATTTTAACTTTCTCTTACCTATGTATGTAATATTGCAGTCCTGTCAAAAATTCTTTGTCAAGGATGTAGATGGAAATATTCGTTTTAAGATCCCCTGATTCAACAAAAAGTGGGTCTGTAGGGGCATTTGTCCTAATCTATTTCGACACAAAAAGTGAGCGCCACAATTAAGTCCCCACCTGATAGCTTTAGCCTTAAGTATATAGTGTATAGTGAAATAATTTTAATGACCGAAAAGGTGAAACGTAAAATCTGGTACAGATGATTTTATTTTACCTTTTTAAATTTAAAATTATTTCACCATTTACCATATACTTAAGGCTAAAGCTATCAGATGGGGACTTGATTGTGGCGCTCACTGTACCTAATCAAATACAGAATGCCACTTTATATTACCGAAAGTAAGAGAAAGTTGTGCGACCAGTCACACTACATTACCCCCCCCCCCTCCCCCCTCAAAAAACTCCTCTCGCCCTTGATAAAAATATTAATAAGGTGGCAACTAATGAATAAAATTCGTATTCCTATTAACAAGCATTAATAATAAAGTGCAAACTTTTTTCAAAAAAACACATTTTTCATAAACTTTTATCAATTGTGTGTTTGAAAGAGGGAAGTCTGGCTGGCTCTCTCTCATTGGTATTCGTATAGAGATGCAATTATTCAATATGGCAGCGCTTGCATTTGGCGCAGAGATAAGATAAGCCGCCGCAAGTGACACGAGAGAGTCTTTTTTTTTCTAATATGAAATATGCCCGGATATTGCGCCCAAGAGAAAAATCATTAATTATCTCCGCTATTGATTAATTAAGCAGCAGCTCCGGGAGAGAAGATTTATTTGAGAGGGGATGCCATTGACACAAAACACCTAGAAAGGAGCAATCAAATACACACCATTAAAAACTTTTCAATTTATGGGTTTTTAAGGAAATTTCTTTAAAAAAAAAAAATGTCTATTAGAGATGGAAAAGTCGACTCTGACTTTAGTCAAGAATCCATCTTTTACTGAAAATAAGTGACTTTTTAGAATCGAGTTGAAACTCTTTCAAGTCGATTAGAATCGATTCTTACTGGACGACTTCGACTTTTCTCTTACCATACCTAGTATCCGATCAGTGGCGTAACGTACGCCCCCGCAGACCCCGCGATGCGGGGGCCCCGGACCTTGGGGGGCCCTTGGGCCGGGCCGGGCTAAAAAACTGTAGCTCCGATAAAAACGGTAAAAAATAATGAAAATTTCTCTTTGAGAGGGCCCAGGGCCCTCAGGGTTCAGGGATATACGGTAATTTAAAAAAAATTTTCGTATGTTCTAATAAGGGGGCCCGAAATAAAATTTTGCGGGGGGCCCAGCTAAAAAACGTTACGCTAGTGTATCCGATGGTAATATAGTTTGTAACGTTTTCATTGATTGACTTTCATCTATAAATAATAAAAAGTCAAAATATGTTTCTGAAAAAATAGTCATCCCTTGTTTAGGCCATTCACTGGCAAGTAGTGACTTATAAGACGTCAACACCACTGGCAAGACATGACATGACATGGGTATAATACAAATTTGATAAGATTTCATAATCTAAATAATTGATTCAAGAATTTGGTGTTGGTGCTACTGGATTGATATTCAAATATATATATAAGTCTGTTATCTGTTTGTAAATCGTAGACTCCGAAACTACTAGACCGTTTTTCATGGAGTTTTTTTTTTTTAATGTGTAGAGAATTTTCCGGGGATGGCTTTAAGCTATCATTATGCCAATTTAAGGCTAGGAAACTCCCTTATCAGGGGCTCAGATATAAAGAAGTATTGGAAAGCTGATTCTGACTCACTTTACAATATTATTCCTCCAACTAAAATTCTATATTTCAAAATGTTTTTTCGATTCTTTCTTCTTCTTCTTCAAGTGCCATGCCCGTGGTTATCATCCTAGCGATTGACGCTTTGTCCTCAGTTCTTCGGAACAAGTCCACCGAAGAAAGTCCAGACCACTCTCGTATATTCCTTAACCACGAGATACGCCGACATCTCCCCCTGCATCACCAGATGAAGGATTTTGTATTTTGATGTGTTCCTCGTGACATGACCAAAATATTGCTGATGTTGAGGAGCAGCTCTCTCTCCTTTCCGGAGTATTGATCACGTGGTCCACCTAATATTCTCAATAGTCGTCGGCAGATCCACATTTCAAATGCTTCAATTTTCTTCTCTGTTACTCCCGGTGTGAATCCATCTTAAAACAGGGAGCACATAGCACTCTACTGTCCTAATTTTGGTGGCGTAGGAGAGATCTCTACAGCATAGGAAGCCTTGCTATTTCTATACGTTCTCTTATTTCCTTATCAGACTCCCACTGGTTGTTTAGAGTGCTTCCCAGATACACGTATATTTATTCACTCTTTCAATCTCTCTCGAGTCTAATTGCCGATGTTCTGATTATTATGAGGTATTTGGTCTTCCTGATATTGATATCCAATCCGGTTTGGTTGATTCGGTCCAGCAGGCACTGTAGGTCCAACACGTAGGCCTATATATAAAATAACAAGTAGTGAGGACTACAAGGGGACTTTCAACACGCTGATTCTTTGAGGCCACCCACCCGAGATTCCGCCGTGTTTGGCATCACTTAACTTCATCAACTCTTTCTCTGATCCTACTTAAATTTTTAAAAAAAAAAAAAAAAATTTAATTAATTTTTTTTGTTTTTGTCCTGGAAATCCCCCCTCTCCCCCCCCCAATATTTTAATTGATTTTTCTACGGTGGGAATGAGAGATGCAGAGGGCGGGGTTGATGTACAAATTGCAATCAGGCTTGTAATCAAATAAACTAAAATGCATAATTTATCAACCGTTATCGTTTGCCAATTAAAATGCCTAATACAATAGTAGACTACGTACAGAGAGAGCCAGGGACATATTATTATTATTATTATATTTTTTTTTTAATTTGTATTTCTCTCCACCCACTCTAATTTTTTTTTTTAAATGATTTATTGTTCATTTGACAAAGAGTATTTTATTTTGAAAATGACTGCAGCAATGCAATCCGAAAATTGCCGGTGCTGATAACCATTTTAGGGCGATGGTGGGGGCCATTAATCAAAAAAAAAAAGGGGGAGGCATTAATAACCATGAAAAGAAATAAAAGTCATCGTAGAGGAGGATCGATTAAGAAGAAAAAAATTAATTAAAGAAAATCCCATATCAGGTTGCGGGCGGGGTGAGGGAGGGGGGGGGGGGTGCTTCTTCTATCTTCACTTGCGCTTCATTAATTTTACTTAACAACGCCATGGAGAGATTTACAATTGTTAATTTTTAGAATATTAATCTAGGAAAACTTTATGTTAGACCGCCATCTTCTAGACTTGTCTCTGACTTTGATAAAGTTTTAATCTTTTTCATTTTTGTACACAATTTTTATTATACTAGCCACGCCCCCCCTGAAGGCTTCGCCCCCCTGAACCCTCGCTCCCTTTTCTTAATTATGAAAAAAAAAAAAATTATTACCATTCCAATCCAGTGGCTGCTTAAGGATTTGTATACATTCATAGAATACACAAATGGAAAGAATATATACTTAAAGAGGATCTTCTAGGAATTACAGGAAAATTATTTTCCTATAACTTTTTTTGAGTTGCCCTCGGGGCATGGCGTAGAGGTTAGCGTGCTAACCTCATATACCAAACGTCGCGGGTTCGGACCCCAGGCAGTCCGATGATTTTATTTAAGCCAATTGGATACCAAATGGCTTAAATAAGAATGCCTGGACCCCATATATGTATATTTATTAATAACGGATATCGTAAAAAGTCTTATATGGCCTGAGTTGCCGAAAAGACTGTATGAATGTGTGTGTGCGCGTGAGTGTGAATGAGAAAAAAGTGTGAATGTTTTATTATTTATTAAAACTTTTTGAGTTTATTAATTCTTAAAGTTACGATTTCTCCCATAGGAAATGTTTAGATAAATATTTATTTATTCTTTATATTTATGTATTCTATGAATGTAAGTAAATCCTCAAGCCATTTGGATACCAAATGGCTTAAATAAGAAAGCCTGAACCCCAATATATATACAGGCCTATATTCATAATAACGTTAAGTGTTAAAAAAAAAAAAAAAAAACTATATATTAATACTGTGAGATTTTTATATTTTAAATATTTTATTTGTATTTTGTAACTGTCATCTTAATATATTAATGTATGTCTTTCCATCTCTAAAGGGACTGATGATGGCATTAGTAGAATAAAGCTGAAACGTATGCAAAATTGAGAATTTTTTTTTTTATAGAGACTCTAAAATTGACTGCCAGCTCCTCTGTCCTATATCAAACACATTATCTATTAAGGGGCTACGGGAGCGAAGGTGTTACGCATGTTTTTCCCGCTAAGATGGCGTTGTGTGTCATAAAAAGTATGCCCAAAAAATCAAGTAATTCAAAAATTTGCCAAGAGATGTCAGAATGGTAGCTAATAATATTTAATGCATTTGGTTGATTTTCATTGATCTTTTAACAATAAATACTTTATAAATGTTATTATATATTATGTATCTTTTATGAAAGTATAAAAATATACTATATCGTCTGTTAGACGAGCCTGCCATCTATTGCAAGAATGCTGAACTAATTTGACAGTTGGTTTTTAAATAAATCATCTAAGCTTATTTTAAAAATTTCTTAATTAATATGTGATTAATAATAACAATAAATTCATTTTTAAATTTAAAAAAAAATTAAAGATTATTGGGACTGATTGTTTTTTTTTTGTATTTGCTTGATAACAAAAAAATTAATTACGATAATTTTTTAATAAGTCATTAAAAAAATTATAGCTCGATGTCCGAATAATCTCTTATGAATTTAATTCATTTAAAAAAAACCACATTGAAAAATTTCTTATAATAGTCTAGTTTTTTTTTTTTTTTTTTTAGGTACGTTTAGACGTCGCTCCTGAACCCCCTTAATTCTCGATTCCTTAAAGTTAACAAACTCGAGGTTCATTTTTATTTTCAAAAAAAAAAAAAAAAATATATATATATTGCTTGTTATGAAGTTTCTCCGGTAGTGGTAGTATTTCACGGACGTTGTAGAAATTGAGAAGAGTTTCTTACTTAGCGTTCCCTCAACTCTCTCATGAAAACAATGAATGCCCAGCCCGTGAAACCAACCACCCTTTCTGTCGCTCGCTCCCTCCCCTACACCCCCCCAACCACCGCCACCTCCACACACACACACAGAGCTAAAGGAACCCTTTCAACTCCCAGCAGCTGGTGTTCCAACTAAAATCTAATTAAACCTACAAAACACACTCAGATACCCTTTATATTATAGTGTTCTTATTCTATGCAACAACTTAAATTGGAATTTAATATACGCAAGCAAGCGAGCCTGGGCCCGGGCGTGCCAACTTATAGAAAATTAACTTAATATAAAATATAAAGTCAGAGAAGGGATGACTCTTTCCCTCTCTCTCTCTCTCTCTTTCCTTAACATACCATATCGACCAGATGGAATTAAATTGAAAGTACTTAATAATTATAATCAATCCGATTATTAGCCATATTCCCCATTTCTCTCATTTGAATATTATCTGAATTAAAAACACAAAAAAAAAAAAAAATACTTGTTCAAACAATAATTAACAAACAATAAAACAAGTGGGGAGGGAGAATTTTAATTAGTAATATTTATTATTCAAAACAGGGGGATGAAAAATTAAATAAGCCACAAAATACACTCTACGGCTTGCTTTTTTTTACTTTCTCTTACCTTTATATATGTTAATATATATAGAGAGAAAGTATTGGTTTCATGTCAAAAATTCGATGTCGAGATTTTGATGGACTTCTTCTTCTTTTTTCAATT
>JAKCPI010013751.1:0-11054 GCA_023213315.1 Euborellia annulipes
AGTAAAAGAATGAAACATTCTATGAGCTATTACCCGTTGAATTATTTATAGACCTACCATTTGGATTTTCATTTCAGATGATAATCTATAAAAATATATTTGTCAATAAGTTATTATTAGGGATTGAAAGTAAAATTAAAAAAAAAAAAATATTTTTTCTTACCCTTAGCTGATTCAATTGTTCAATAAAACTATTTCATTTAACAATGGATAATGTTGGTTGTTTCATTGTTGAAAGTTGATATCTGATTGGTCAGCAGTGATGAAGAAAAAAAATTCAAAATAAATTTGGTATATTTCAATTGTTTTATTCTAAACATCGGTCGAAAAATACTATTTAACAATTATGCTAATGTTAAATGTTTTATTTTCTTTTAGATTAGATTGAAAACTCAGTCTAGTTTATAAACGAAATAAAAGTGCAAAAAATATGAAATTATCCGGTAAGCGAGCAATCCAAGTAAGCTGTGACTCGATCTCCTATTGTTAGGATTTTGTTATATTATGAATATAAGAATAGGGTAGGGGGGAGGGGGAGGGGGGGGGTAAGAATGGGACAAGGCAACGGGCCAAGGCAACGGGCAGCCTGTTTGTTTTCTCCCTATACAAAAGTAAACACACCAACAAATCTCTTTTATTATAGAATAAATATATTTCATAAAAAAGCAAGAGAAAACAAAAAAATAATTATTAAAAAATATAGATTCTATAATAATTATTATATAACTATTTTATTTATTTTTTTATTTGGCGATGTTATCTTACACAATTTTGTTTTAAATTTTAAATTATATTCATTATAAAATTGATGAATTTTTTTTTTTAAATTAAGTTTTTTGGATACATTTTTTGAATATAGATATATCAATTAAAATTAAATTAATTTAGTATATTAATAAATAATTTAATATGAAAAATTATATTATATAAATATATAGAGAGAGATAAATTAAGCGAATTAAATCTCTATTACTTGTATACATTAATAAAATATTAATATTAACATATATATTTTATATATATATCATTTTTAATAATTATTATGCTACAATAAAAAAAAATTGTACAACCCACTGAAACAACGCCGACTAAATATCTAACTATATTTGTAAATATGATGAAATATACACAAAAAAAGAATTCAGCCAATGAAATCTTTTTGTTGAGAATAGCCTAATTCATGAGTAGAAAAAGATGAACGTTTCCTCTTTATAGATGAAATTAACTCTAATATAAAATAATATTCACAATTATAAAAGAAAAAAGAAAAAAATTAATCCAACGAATAAAATTTTAGTTTTTTTTTTTTATTAAAATATTATTTTTATATACATATTTTTATAATATATAATAATTATTATTTAAGAGATATATTTTATGTTTGCATTTTTATAAACGAATAATAATTATTTTTGAGATATAAATGAAAATAAAAAATTCTATTCGTTGGCTAAATTCCCTGTCCCTTTGACTTAAGCATTTTTTCATCACATCTTGAAATATACACAAGTTTTAATATAATTATGGATTTATACAAGTTTTGAATAAGCTATAAAAAAAAAAAAAATTATAAAGACTATAATAATATACAGTCAAATTTATAAAAACATTCTATTTAAAAAAAAAACGGTAATATGAATTTTTTTTTAATATTATTATTATTATATAAAATTAATCTGGAAAGAGTTATTATTTTTAATATTAATTAGTATAAACAATACATTTGAATTTTATGAAATCTTTAGAGACTCAAATTCAGTCTTTTTTTTTTTTTTTTAATTTAGTTTTTTGAATTACTATCTGAAATCCTGCTTTTATATAATCAGATCGCTTCTATTTAAATTCTCTTGATTAGGTTCCACATGAATTGAGATTGAAGAACCTGAAGCTGAGTTTTCATAGCCTGATGATGTCCTCTCAGTTTGACTATTAATTGAATGATCTGCTGAAGTTGTGATGTTCAGATCCTCATCTAAAACAAGACAAACAAAAAATTAGTAGAAGCAACAGCCAGGGCTGCGGGGGGGGGGAATCCCCGCGACTCGGGCCCTCTTTTTTTTTTAATTTCATTTGTCTTTTTCGGCATAGAAGGCAATTTAGACCCCGTTGATTGGTAGCCAATTCAATTTACCTGGACCTGTTGATTGGTAGCAATTCAATTAAATTTTAAATTTTTGTCGCATGGAACGGGATGCGAACCCGTGACCCTTGGGTACAAATGGCCAGCATGCCAAGGCCATCTTTGAACTTCAACCATAAAATCCTAATGAAGAAAATTAAATTATTTAAAAAAGATTGCTCCAACCCTAACTGTTTAAAGAAAAAACAATATTTGCCCATGGACATTTTTTTTAGCTATCTCCACTGATCTCACAAAAAGAAACGTTTTTTGAGATTTTCCAAAAACGATTTGTGATTTTTTTGGCCTATTTTTGCCTCTGAGAAGAGACTTTTTTTTTTGAAAAAAGCGACTTTTATGACCTACTTTTTTCGAATTTTTTTTAATACAATATGCTTTTTTTAATTCTGCATAATAAGAAAAGATAGATTTTTAATAACCCTATCTTCCTCAATTTTAATTATGCATGCTTGAGATTAAATTGTATCATCTGTCAAAGTTCCTTAGCATTAATCTGTTACTATTTCTTTTCCATTTCATAATTATTTTTCAGTTCCATTATATGAAATTATATTTAACAAATGTGTGCGTAGTTTAGTGTTGAGTATATAGTGTTGTATATATATAATAGAGTAGAGAAATAATAAAGACAAGCGCCTTGAATTCTGAATCTAAAGAGAGATTAAATAGTTTCATCTGTCAAAGTTTCTCAGCATAAATAAATCTATTCATAGTTCTTTTCCATTTGATAACACTGTGCGGCAAAATGAAACTTTTTTTCCGGCCCCGAGAAAATTCCTTCAGATTCTTAAATAAAATGACCTCCTGAATCCAAATATGACCTCCGTTTTCCCCCACCACGTACCGTTTTTCGGGGGAGAGCCCCTCTACTTATTTCCGACCCCTTTTCGTTAATTATAGGGCCATGAATCAAATTTGGAGGGATGAAAGGAATATTTTAGCCTTCACATTTCTTCAGAAGGTCTAGAGAAGTGAAAAGTTAAAAAAATTAAGATTTGGATCCAAGGGGGGGATGTGGGGGGGGGATTTTGTCCCTTAAAATGCAAAAAAAATGATCGGAATCGCTCACACCCCACCAGCTTTATCCTATATATTTTTTTTTTAGTTGAGGGATGTTTAAGGAAGGGTGAGGTGGGTCTGTCCGCTGAAATATGTAGAAAATCAGTGAAAAAATTGAAATCAGAAAAAATCGATCATTTTTAACGATTTTTTTGCATTTTAAGGAACAAAATCCTCCCCCACATCCCCCCTTGGATCCAAATCTTAATTGTTTTTTAACTTTTCACTTCTCTAGACCTTCTGAAGAAATGTTAAGGCTAAAATATTCCTTTTCATCCCTCCAAATTTGATTAATGGCCCTATAATTAACGAAAAGGGGTGGAAATAAGTAGGGGGCTCTCCCCGAAAACGGTACGTGGTGGGGGAAAAACGGAGGTCATATTTGGATTCAGGAGGTCATTTTACTTAAGAATCTGAAGGAATTATCTCGGGGCTTTTTTTCTTGCCGCACAGTGTTATTTGTCTCTACACTGATATTAAATCTCTTAAAATAATAAATGTTTTTATCAATCAAGCAACAAATGATTCTAAAAAAGATCTGTTCTGGTTTAAAAGTGTAGAGTGTAGAGCTGCCAATTTGGGAAGAAACTTGGTTTAAAAAGACTGATATGAATGTAAAGGAATGTCAGAGGTAATTAAATGAAATGATATCAATATTGCATGATTGTAACAATATAATTTGTAGCGCTTCAACTGCGAAGGTTATTCGCGCATTTGTATTATTGATTTATTACTTCTATAGATATATCTTTGTAAAAATAAATATATTTTGTTTAAGGTTCTGATGATCCCTTGGGGGCCGAAACGGATAATAATGGCCATATCTGTAAACCAGAAAATAAATAACTCTCAAAAATGAATTTCTAGTAAATTTGACCTAAAACAAGTCAAAACAGACTGAGTAAAAAACATCATTTTGTAAAAGAAATTAAAATAATTATTAAAATGTATGATATACAAAACGTATAATAATGTCAATTGCAAATTTGTGACTGAGCACCAGCGAGGATAAGAAAGATTATTTCTGAGCATAGACAAAAAATATGTGTATTTACCAGAAGGTGCTGTGTTTGTGTTATTATCAATAATTGCAACTATCCTCGGACGACGTGATCGCCGCCTACGTTCTGGTGGCTGTTGTTGCTGTTCATTTTGGGCTGCTGCTGTTGCTGCTTCAGAATTTTCTCCAGATTGGATGGAAGTAAAAGATCCTTGTCGACCCTCACGAATTGCTCGGGCAAATGGATTTTCCTAAAATTAAAAAAAAAAAAAAAAACTTCAAAGATAGTCGTCATAAACTCAAGATTAATTTTATTTTTAGCGAGAACTTCTTGGCTCAATGTTTGTTCTATTCACTAATCTTATCCACGAGGAGACAAAGCGGCATTGATTGAATTCAGTGGGGTATAAAAAAAACTATTTATTTATTAATCTAAAATTTAATTAAGTCTTTTTAGTGATATTTTTGTGAATAAATCTAAATTATTTCTGAAGATGGAAAGATTATAGATCTTTTAGGTATCTCGGCAATAGCAGAGATAGAGATATCGCTTCTTTTCGTTGAGATTTACTGCAATTCTTAGTACCAAAGGAATTAGAGGTCAGTTTGTAATAATATTGTAAAATGCAATATTATTCGCTTTATTTGCAGACTGGCTACTTTGCTAGCAAGCAGTTTCGGTGGGAATCATCCACCATCTTCAGGCCTGAAAATTAAGATTATTTTTTTAATTTACTTATTTGGTTTCCTGTGCCGTCAAGAATCTGTGGCAAGTGTCTAACTTCATCTTTTGCGACCGTAAGAAACCAAATAAGTAAATTAAAAAATCAACCTATTATTCAGGCCTGAAGATGGTGGATGATGGATGATTGGATGATTACCACCGAAAATGCATGTTAGCGCAGTAGCCAGTCTGCAAATAAAGTACTGCATTTCATTACTACAGATTGAGCTATATAATAGCTTTGGTACATTTGACGGAGGTGTATAGCAGATATGTAGATTAAAGGTTTCTGGATTTCTCCAATGAGCAGCAGTAAGTCGTTTTTTGAATTTATTTATTAATAAATGCCAGGGAACTGACGTTTCGGTCGCATATAAAGAGCCATCATCAGAGCTATAATTGTATCCATTGTATTATAGTCCTGATAATGGTCCTATATGCGACCTAAACGTCGGCTCTGGCAAAATAAATTCAAAAAATGACTAAATGCTACTCATTGGAGAAACCCAGAAAACATACTTGAGCAAGAAACAGCTTAATCCAAAAGTTAACCTAAAAATGTCAAACTCGGAATTATTTATTCGAAGATAACGAGAAATACTCACTTGCTTTAAACAGAGACACAAAATAAATATTAATATTTAAATTGAAATTTTAAATGAATTAATATAATATCAAATGTCAAGAAGTCTATAAAATGGCGGAGAATTTTGCTTGTGCATGATTTAAAATTCAATCGAACATCATGCGGCCTGCACAATTAAAAAGCTTGCGCTAAAATTCTCCTACAGACGCTACAGTATGCTTGTACAAAAAAAAAAGATTGCATGTGCATGCTTGTCAAGTTTACAGTTACGTATGCAGCCGCCTTAATGAGTACAATTCAGATACAATCAGTAATTAAAACAACGATAAATAAAGTTAATATTATTTATAGTTTCTTTTTTCATTCAAAATTCCTTTATCTATTTTAGAGTGTTAATAAACAAATAAATAAAAGAATGCAATCTCGTCTAATTTTTCAAATTACTATTTTAATAAATAAATATTTATATTTAAAAGATAATTTTTACAAACAAGATAACTTAGGATAGAAATATTTATACTCACAGATTGTTCATCAAAGGTTCCAGAATTTAAGGTATTAGGAGCGTTCCCGGATCTATTAATCAAAGGTGTTGTGTCATCAGTATCGGTGTCGCTATCCGATGTAGGTACAGGCTCATCGTGAGCGAAAACTTTTCTCTTACAAACAGGACAAACGCGACGATTGCCCGTTAGCCATGGGTCAATACATTTACAATGATAAGCTGAAATGACAAAAAATATCACTTAATCGTATTATGTAATTATAATTATAGAGTAAATCGGAAATAGGGCGACTCGGGATATATATTGTGCTATTCATAATAATCAGTAAAATGCTTAAGTTTAGAAAAATCGACAAACATGGGAGTAAAATCATTTATTTAAACTTTTCAAATGCCTACTTAAAAAAAAAAAAATGGTGTGACTGGTCGCACAGCGCAGGGTATTTGCCCCCCTCCCCCCAAGAAAAAGTTGAAATGACGCCACTGGTTACGAGATTAGGTTACTTATTGATATAAAGATATCAAGTAGTTATGATCTTATTAGTATATCTCCCATGGGCGTACCCAGCGAGGGGCAGGGCGGGTAGCTGCCCCCCCTCCCCTAGAAGCAAGAAAAAAAAAATTAAATGTTTATAAAGTTATGAAACGAAGCAAAATTAGGTAGGGCGATAGCGACGGGGACTCGTTAGGACTCGAGGGTTTTTATGCCTTTAATTCGAAGGTATTTCCCCTCTATATAAAAAAAAAGCTATGTCACAATCTGAACGGCCATGATCCGCCCCTGTTGTATAATTTTCTATCTCATTGATATATTATATATATTAGGGTGGCACTTTTTTTTACCAAACTTAAATTCTTAACTGTTCGCCCCCAGATCATTTAATTATCACAAAAAAATAAGATTACAATGATAAAAGTCATCAAATTTAGCGTTTAAACCGTGCCGAAATGCTAATGAAGATTAGCAAAAAGTGTACAGTGAGGGACAATATTAAGTCCCACCCATGCGTTTTCTACTTGTGATTATTTCATTGTTTTTATAAAAGAAAATGAAAATTTTCTAGGTTTGAGCCATGAAAGTTTCCCTTAAAAAATATATAATATTTTTTTAAAAAACAAATGAAATAATCACAAGTAGAAAACGCATGGGTGGGACTTAATATTGTCCCTCACTGTACTTGAAACGATTTTCACGAAAAATTTCACTGATATACTTTTTAAAGAGCATCTAAAAAATAATTGAATTTTGAATTTTAATCAAAATCGTTGGAGCGAATTTTGAGGAAATCGAAAAAAACTGAAAAAGTACATCAGTAAAGTACTAGTACTTTTTGGCCGATTTTGTTCAAAAGCTTCGTGTCTCGACCCAGAAGGGTCCCTAACTTAAATATAAAATTTCAACTTCCTAGCTCCTACTTTCCAAATTTAGCTCCCATTAACCTGTAACTTCCGCTATATCTTGTTGACATCAATTATTATTGTTTTTCTGTGAGCAAAATATCTCAAGAACGAAAAGATCTAGGCGGTTGAAATTTAATATTTAAGTTAGGCACCCTGCTGAGTTGAGACACGAAGCTTTTGAACAAAATCGGCCAAAAAGTACTAGTACTTTACTGATGTACTTTTTCAGTTTTTTTCGATTTTCTCAAAATTCGCTCCAACGATTTTGATTAAAATTCATAAATCAACTATTTTTTTAGATGCTCTTTAAAAAGTATATCAGTGACATTTTTCGTGAAAATCGTTTGAAGTAGACTTTTTGCTAATCTTCATTAGCATTTCGGGGACGGTTTAAACGCTAAATTTGATGATTTTTATCATTGCAATCTTATTTTTTGTGATAATTAAATGATCTGAGGGGGCGAACCGTTCAGAGTTTAAGTTTGGTAAAAAAGTGCCCCCCTAATATATATGGATTCTGTTACGCATTGGTGTGTCAAACGCCAGCTACCTAGATTTGAGAAAATTAACATTAAAGTTTTTTGTTTTCATTGGATTATATATAATTTTTTTTTGTCAATTGTGCAATAACATTAAATATAAATTTTTTTAGGACATATTTCATAAAAAAATACAATTAATTATAGCATTTGAAACAATATTCCGTATTTAACTCAATTTTTAATTTTTCGGCGCTTGACACACTAATACATAACAGGGTCTATATATGGGAGTTGGTTTTTCTATGTAAATCTCTTTCTATTGTAATGATTTTTATAAGCTGTATGTAGGCTTTGAATGAAGATGGCTCATTGTTAAACCGAAACCTAAAAAAAAGTCTCAATCTAATTAAAGTTTTAATAAAATTTTTCAAATGTCGTCATTTGAAGTTTTAATGCTTTTATGTGGATCGAACCTCTCATTGATGACAAGTCTACACGACCACGTCTATATTAAAATAGTTTATTTTTTATTTAATAAGATTAATGGAGAAAATAAACTCTGGATTGTCTTTCCAAAATAAAATAATAAATATTTCAGAATCCATCTTCAGTATATCAAATCAATAAATGTGGAGGGTGATTGAAAATTATAAAATATCGATTGTAATAAATAAAACATTTTTTTGTTTATATTTACCGTGACTACATGGAAGAAGACGTAATTTCTCTCCTTCTAGATAATCTTCTAAACAAATTGCACATGTCTCATAAGGATCTCCCTTTTTAAATTTACATGTCGGAATTTTTTTAAGAGAAGATGAAGGAAGTCGATGTCTTCTAAGCCGACGACGTTCGTTAATTATTCGAGTTATCTTAGGGAAAAAAGAATAAGATAAAAATGTAATTATTATTTTATTTTTAATAAATTAAAAAAAAAAAAAAAAAAAAGAAGAATATTTACAATACTTGCCATAAAAACGAACATAATAACAAAACAGATCCCGACGACAACAGCAAATGGGAGTAATAAATGCGTGTTAATATTGAATGGAAGCTCATCATTTATGTAGATGTAATATCGGTTGGGAAATACATAACGCTCCCTCAAACTATAGCCAGCAATGTCGGTCACGAAGAATGAGGGGATGTATATTCCACTTGGATCAAGGGCACTCATTTGTTCTAAAATGCAAACAATTTATATTTATTGAATACAATTCGATAGAGAGAACAGAGAAATAAAGAAATAATACAAAAAAAAAACTTAAAAACTAAGTAACAATAAATAAATAAGGGGCGTAGCTTCATCGCGCCGTCCAAAAATTTTGCCGCCAGATGCCTCCTTAGTTGTTCGAGGCCGGCAAGGCGGACAGGACAAACTTGCTTCCGGTCGTCTGAGTTATTTTGTTCGCATATTTCCCCGCCATTCTTAATCGGGCCTGCAATCTTAGGGTGATCTTATCTGGGGGACGATAGGAAGGTATACACTTTATAGTAAGAGCTGAACACGGACCTATTAACTAAATCAAAATCCGCTCCCACCAGTTTTCGGGCAAACTCATCCTCTCTTAGGGTGGCTTCCCACGGCCCGTTTTTTCACAGGCCGGGCCGAGGCAGCTCGCGACCACGCGCCGTGGGAAGGCGATTGCCTGAGGTGGCGCGAGGAGGCGCGACGAATCCGCGGCGAGTCGGTAACTACAAAGGGCGGCGCGGCGCGTTCATGCCTGTGCAGGCCTGTTGTTGTTCGGGTAGACTAGACAGACATCACATGGCCGTGGGCGCGGCGCGGTCGGTATAGATACGGGCCGGGAAGAGTTCCTCCTGAAGTCCGTTAGATTACGCGATCCCCAGATCGGAACGGCCATGTTGATGTCTGTCTAGTCTACCCCAACAACAACAGGCCTGCACAGGCATGAACGCGCCGCGCCGGCTCGCGCCTTTGAAATTACCGACTCGCCGCGGATTCGTCGCGCCTCTCGCGCCACCACAGGCAACCGGCGCGGTGTGGCGCGGCCCGGCCTGTGAAAAAACGGGCCGTGGGAAGTCACCCTTAGATGTCCAAACTCACGCGTGAGGCGTCGGCCCGTGCAGCAATTAGCCTTCGCTTACACAACATCTGCGACAATTAATACACCAGTTAAGTGTGGCTCCAGTCTCTCTCAGTATTGAACACACAGGTGCCGCGTATAAAATGTTCTGATCTAATCCAGTTTTTACATTTCGACCTTGATAACATCGATAGGACAGCTCCAGTGGCTAATCTAACCCTTACTCAAGGCACTCTCAGCAGCCCCCGGACTCCGAGAAAGTCACCCGCGTGAAGCTTTTAACACTATCTTCGTATAGTTGCTGACTGGAATATCTTTCCTTGCCCTCGTTATTCGTTCTTCACGCAGCCCGTCAAGTTTTTCTTCTCACGACAGAGGGAGAATCACATAACTTCACTAGATCGTCCGCAAATATTAGGTTTATTAACTCCGAGCAGTGGGCGAGCAAACAATTTATAAATTTCCTAAATTGGCAATTGTTCGCCGAAGGCGAGCACTAAATAAAAACTATTAAGTACAATTAAAGTAATTTAATAATAATTAAAGTTAACACTAGATTTAGTTTAAAAAGGAGTTTTATTTGGTTTATGTACATTTCGATGTTAAAACATCATCATCAGAGCTTTCGTTTGTAATAAGGTTCTGATGATGATATTTCTAACATCGAAATGTACATAAACCAAATAAAACTCCTTTTTAAACTAAATCTAGTGTTCACTTTAATTATTATTAAATTATTTTAATTATATTATTACTAGTGAGTACGGTATTTAATGCTAAAAATGTCTTTTATTTACAATTGCGAAAGACTAAATCAATTCTTTGGAGATTGTCTAGAGATCGTTCGAGATCCGATCTCCCAGAATTAAGATAGACAGCCAAATCCCCTTCTTAAGATGTTATCGTCGAATTTAACCCAGAGAGTGGATGAATCAGCCAGGATTTCCTTCTTTATAAATATATATATATATAGGTATAATTGTATATCGAGGCCAAAACATAGAATGATTAATTCGTTTATCATATCAATATATTATTTATTGACAAACTTACATTCATGATTTTAAAATACTTTCAAATAAGAGTAGAATTGTCAAAATTTTGTCAAA